>JANAVB010028199.1:1755249-1943046 GCA_029216955.1 Iris pallida | reverse complement strand
ACCACTTTGAAAGACTGCCGGCGAATTTTGAATCTTGGCAAAGGATGGAACTTTTACTGTGTTCCCCCTCCAGCTGGTTGTGAATATATACCGACGAACCTCATCGACTCGGTGAGAGTGCCGCCCTTGGGCCATACAACCTTTGACTGGCTGAGAATGATTCGGCCATCGCATCTGGTGTATCGGTTCGAAGACGAGTGTTATCTTGAACCTTATCTTCCAAGTCGTTTTGTACGTCAATTCGGCTACGACCAATTCCATGTGGGCAATGCCATGACATGCTTACAGGGAAAAGGTTACCTGATTGATGGAGCCCAGGCTTGGGCCTATTACAATGCCCGAGATACCAAGACCACATTCTCTATGCCCATAAAGAACGACCGAGGCCCGCGCATGCTGTACACTTACTCTATCTTCTATACGTCAGCAAATACTTTTGCTGAGAATTTTAATTTGACGGACAACTTTGCGACGGTGACACGTTTTAGGAAAGGGGCCCCCGTTCTGTTACCTCCCGGAAATGATGAAGAACACGAACCTGCTGATGTGCCTTTGGAAGCTTCGAGGGAGGCTAATTTCCCTGAAGAAGTCTATGAACCTCTACGGGTTTCTTTAAAGGTTGCAAAATCTCCGATCAAGAAGAAGAAAAGAAAGGCAGGAGAACCATCTTCTCCTGTCTACAAGAAGAAAACTGCCATTGACTCTTAAGAAAGGGTCACTACCCGATCACAGTCTCGACAACAGGCTGAGTCAGCTCATAGAGAGGAAGCGACAACCCCCACCTCAAATCAAAGACAGACATAAGCTGTAGACGTAAAGAGTCCTGAAGAACCCCTACGTAGGAAGAAAATAGCCTTCAGAAAGAAAGCAAACACTCCTTCAAGACCTATCCATACATCGGCCCTGGTTAATGCTGTCGCTGGGGTTATGATGCCTTCTCCTACACCTCCTCCTAAGCCTGGGCAGGTGATAGAACACGAGAAGGAACTGCAAGCGCAGAAATAAGGGATAAGGCCACAGAAATAAGAGGAGAGACTGCGGAGACAAGATATGAGGCTACGGAAGCAAGAGAAGGGACTGCAACTCTGATTACGACCATTGAATCAGAATCGTCTCTTGAAGTAATACCGCCTCCTATACTTGCAATGGGAGCAGCCGATCCTCTAGTTACACCGAGTTTGAGTCGCGCTGAGGAAGATCGACTGATGATAGAAGCTTTGGTGGATGTGACTTTGACTTCCATGATGCAGATCCGATCGATGCAACTGATGATGAAGAAGCACCAGAAGAGGCAGCAGGTGATGAGGAAACACAGGCAGAGGATGTTAATGACAACATAGTTTCGGAAGAGAATGCTGCTAACCAAGCATCACAGGAGAAGAATGTTGCTGATGAAGTAGCACCGGGAGAGGTTACTGCCACTGACCCAAAAGTTCAAAGAGGTATTGACTGATTTTGATAATCTTCATTTATAGACTAAATGACTGATGTTTTAACCTTCATCCATGCAGAAATCCAAACTCCTGCAGTTCTTCTGGCAGGCACTAACATAGTCCAGACAGAGGCGATAGCCACTGTAGAAGCATGGAATTTCACAACCAGAAAGCCCATGCGCCAGACACTATATTCACCGGAACTCGAACAGAACTTCACAGCAAAGTCAATAACCATAGACATTTGAAGAAGGACTTTTTATTTATATATAAAAGTCTATTACATGTCTAGAAAAGGTTGTACAAAGGAGAATTTTTACAAAGGAAAGATCCTAAGTCTACAGCCAGCAGCTACCATGCGCCTTCAGATGGGCGCAGCTATCACCATGCGCCTCCAACCAGGCGCATTCCGCCATCTCTTCAGCAGCTCAGTTATGTGCATCCCTTCAGCAGCCCAGTTATGTGCCACTCTTCCAACCAGGCTCACCTGGCCGAGCAGGAGCCCAGTTAGTGCCGCTCTTCCAGCCAGGGTCACCTGATAAGTGCTTCGATTACACAAAGCATTTAACCCTCTGGCTGGAACCAAGGAAGAGAAGAGCACCGCAAATCTGTGGCCAGGGGAGGCTTCGAAAGAGCCTCCAAAGACCAAGGAAGACCGTGATCGAAATTACGGCGAAAGGAGCAGCTTTCAACACAATCAGAGTGGACAGCACCCACTTTGAAGGAAGAGAGAGCCGAGCACCGCCATTCCGATCTATGACTCTTCCGGAACAACGAAGACGAGGCCCGAGCATCCCCATCTTTGGATGCAACAGGCACCTTCCGCCTGCCTCAGAAGCCCTCGACTCTGTCTTTTGGATGTAACAGTCACCTTCAAGAGCATCAACGACGATATGGTGTCTCATCTTCACCCTCGGGAGCACTTCGTCAACAGAGTGCACCCGAATACTCAAGTTCATGTCGGAAGTACGTGAGGGAATGAGAAGCAAACCTTCTCTCCATGCCACTATTTATAGGCCGGGCAGATCAAACCTACGCGCCAAGTGGATGACTCTCCGAATTCCGTGCAATAAACTCACAGTAAATGGATGAACCGGACGCCTCGACTTCAGCCAAACGGCTATTTAAAGGCACTCGAGAAGCAAAACAGCTGCATCATTAAAGACGTGTCGGATGCGCCGGCTGGACAGCGCATCACACCCCTTCAAACATCAAGCGCCTTCAACAGATGCGCCCTGTACCAAGCGCATCACAAGGGATGCGCCCCCATACATTCCCATACGCTTAGTGGAATGTCAACCGACGCGCCCACTCAGCTGTCCATCGAATGTCACCAAACATTAAATGCTGGACTGACAGAGTTGGCAGCACGCCTTCCCAAGTCTGGAAGGTGGACAGCTTTTACAAAAAATGAAGCGTCCATAACGTCAGCATCATCATGACTTTACCCCGACGGCTACTGCCACGTGGCCACCCAACTATCCGTATGCGCCTCAAAAGCCATGCGCCTCAGACCATTCACTGATCCCTAAAGACAGAAGGAGAGTCTCCAATTGAAGCTTTGCATGTGCCTCAAAAGCCATACGCCCCAGACTGATCTCTGATCCCGAAAGACAGAAGGAAAGTCGCTTGCATGCGCCTCAAAAGCCATGCGCCCAGAACCGCTCGTGACTCCTAAAGTTCACGAGCCAAAGTCTCATCATGCGCCCAATCCAAGGCGTATCCCACCAAATCATCCCCCCATCAGATCCGAGATCTCCGAGCCATGAGTCGACGACACGTGTCCTTTGACTCAACCCATCCAAGATTTCAGCAACAGAAAGATCTTCTCCTCTGCTACGTGCCGGCTCACAACAGCAGCATGAAGAATTCAACCCCTCGAGTAGGGCGCATCATCCATGCGCCTCCATCAGCAGTCTCCACGTGACGTCCCCACGTACCGGCGCATCCTACATATGCGCGCATGAGCAGCCAACCTGCCCAGCTATAAATAGAGGAATCATTTCCTTCTTCCAGACACCTACGCATACGGACAATACAGACAGATATCACCAGAGAGGCAGATACAGACACTCAACGTCTTCCTCCTCTCGGCAAGCTCCAGCACCCAGAGCAATCTACACCTTCAGAGAACCGATAACCGTCGTCAGCCCGTCAACGGGGTCAACGCATTACCACTCGCTCCATTGGCACTTAGGATCCAGATTAAACAAAAGTGTACTCCTAGGACTATATCTAAGTCCTATATTGTAACACTGTTCTATTTGTATTAAGATTTGCAATCAAACGATTTTAATGGCAAACAAGCTGGCGACTCTGCTGGGGACTTCTTTCTCCTCTTCCGAGAAAGTCGTGTCACAGGCCGACGACGTGAAGGTGGGCTCCTCCCACAAGACGCTGGTCGTGCGCCTCAATCAACAGGCATACGAGGAGTTCATTTCTGAAGGAAGCGCGAGTCCTTCGAAGCGGCTGCCGAAGCCGAAGAAGACCCGCCGTGTCTGGGTACGCAAGGTCGACGCCTCGGGCACCACCACTGAAGGGGATGCGCCAATCCAGCCCTCCCTTCCTGCTGACGTCCTCAGCAACCAAGGTGTGCCCGCTGATGCAGCGCATCTCTTGGGGAAGCGTGCGGCTGACCACGTTCCTCAGCCATCTCCCTCTCAGGCGAGGAAGATGCGTCGACGGAATAGGGGCGCAGCCAATGCCCCGCGTATCACTTCTGATGTGCCACAAAAAGTCTCTGTCTTTGACAGACTCACTCGCTGCAATGGCGAGAAGAATTTGGATGCTGAGTACTATGCACCCCAGCGGGCTAGTATAAAGAAATCCAAGGCGGCATGGGCCATGCGCCACAAACGTGCTATGCCAGCAGCAGGCCAGAGGCACGTGCTCACAATCACGCGCGCTGCCGATGGCAAGCTGTACAAGGTCGACTCAGGTGCTTCGACACCAAAAACGAGTCAATCTTCAAAGTCTTCATCTTACTTGGGCGCATCTACTGCGTGCACAACCAAGTCGGGTGCGGCAAATTCAGTGGTCTTGAACTCCCGCGCCTCCTCTGGTTGTGCGTTTGAGGCCCGTTCAAGTCACTTCAAATATTGTTGTTCCCCCACTACTGATCATGATGCCTGCTTGGTATTAGATCAGGGGGCGCAGCACTCACCTGTCCGCCCCGGCGTTTGGCCTTGCCATGCGCCTAAAGGGGGTATGAAGGTAGCACTCTCCTCCAATGACCTGCGTAATGTGATCGCTCACAAGCGCCGGTCAGGAGAGTCGACCAACAAGCACAATGAGCCTCTCACGGGGCATGCTTGTGCGGTGGTCACTATCAACTGCTGTTGCAAGACGGCAGTACCACCAAGGCAGTCAGTCTTCCAGCGGCTGCAGTCATCGACACCCCTCCGACGTCGCCTTGGGGAGAAGGTGTCAACAGAAGAGGAGTGTGAAACCCGTATTTTTTAGGAATTAAATTTTTATGTGTGTAGTTAAATGGATTTTTTTTTTTTGTATTTAAATTCGAATTTCAATAATAATTGTGAAATGTTAGTTTAATATTAATATTATTTTAAAAGTGTAAAATTATTTTCCCAAAATATTAAAAATGGATTTTTAGTTGTCTAGACCCAGACCCGAACCTATCTCCAGATTAAAAATATTTTAAATAGGAGTCCTAAGAATATTTTTCTAAATAATATTGTTATTTCCTCCTTAAAACAAAAATATTTTTGTTGCCCCAAATTATTTTATTAGATTTAGCCCAAGTCCAAATTATTAGTCCTTAAAAACCATTTTTTTAGAAAGCCTTTGTATTAAGCCTAAGCCTCTAGCCCAAAACATTGGCCCAACTCATCTATTATAGTGGGTTATAAAACCCATTAACCCATTTGCCAACCCATTATTTGTTCTGTGGAGTTCCTTTGTTTCTAAAACCATTCATTCATTAAGAATGAATGTTGTTCCTTAAAGGAATTAATGAGTTGCAAGCTATTAGCCTTGTTGTTTCATTATGTAGGAAAGTTATTCAATTCTTTTGTGTTGGAACTCTTCCTTTCCCAAAACCGAAAGTCTTCTCGGTTTCTTTCCGATCAAAACCGCTGACCTTTCCCCTCCCTACCGCCGGTCGGAGTTATGGCAAGGAGCCCCTTCACCTTTTTCCATGGGTAACCCCCTTCTTCCCCTTCCTATATATAGACTCTACTTCCAAATCCTTCACCACCATCCCATTCTCCATCTTCCCCAAACTCCTACTCCAAATCCCTAGCCATCCCGAGCTCCCCTCGGCAGATCCCGACCGCCGGCCTCCGCCCAAGCCACCGGGGAACCCGCGCCCCTCCCGAGGCCGACCCCGGGCCGCACCCGACCGACGCCCGACCTCGGATCCCGAGGCCGACGACCCCGGCGCCGTTCCCCGTGGCCGTCGCCGCCAGCTGACCGCGCGGTCACTCCGGCCGTCCGATCGCCGGCGTTCGCCCCCGTTCGCCCCTGTTTGTTTCTCGGTACTGACCCGCGTGCGCTGTTGGTGGTTTTGTTTCCGTTCCTGAGCAGTTCGGTTCCGAGATTCACTGCGGGATTTCCGTTGCACTTTCGGTTTGGGTAAACTCTAACCCCAAATTTAATTTCTCTGTCAATGATGAAATCTGGTCCCCGATTCCTCCGGGAATTTGGTTATCGATAACGTAGCAACTACGTTACTATCTCGGCTTTTCCGAGTTCTTTGGGAAAATTATTTTGGTTGCTGGTTTGTTTCTGAGAAATATTTTGGGAACAGAACAATAATCTGTGAAATCTTCGGGTTTCCAATAAATTTTCGGAAACATTTTTGGAGATTAAATTTAAATCATGAGTTGGTTTTGTTGAGTTTCTTGAGTTCTGTTTTGGAGATGTCTCTTAGGGAATTTGGATTTGGAATGGTTTCGAGTTTTCGGAAATTCTGTTATTATGTCAGAAATGTTGTGTTTGGCTTTGGAAAAAATATATATATATGAATACCGGGTTTCGGGAGTTATTCTGCAGGTTACGGAGCATTTCCCAGTTTTGGGTTATCCCGAAAACAGAGGGAATGCTGCCGAAATTTTCGGGAATTTTATTAAATGATTTTCGAAATGATTTTTCGAGTTAAATATTATTTTTATAATATTTTGGGCGACGACCTTAACGGTCACTGGGCCCCAGTGAAATGCAAACGCACCGGTTCGACCGGACGTTGAGGCAGAGTAGCTAAATGTGAAGAATGGACCAGAGTCTGAGACTCACAGTTTTTTTTCTATAATTTAAAATTAGGAATTTTGAAGAATTATTAATATTTAATTTTTAGACTAACCATTTTGTCTTATTTAAATTCGTGTAAATTGGTTTGTAAGGGCATAAGCCCAAATTACTATGCGTACTGTGAAAATGTAATAATTTTAGGACTTATTTCTATTTTCTTTTCTGGGTATTGTAGTGTAACGTAAATAGTAGATTATTAGTAATTAATTGATGAATTATGATTTCTTCTCATTTTTTTTTAAATAAATAATAATTTATGTACAAAATACAAAGTTTTAATAAATTAGAAGATAATTACAAGTTTTCCTGAAAAAGCAAAATAAAATGGAATTTCCAAAAGTACAACTCACTAGTAAACGTTGTGATGTTGTTGACTAAAATTGACTAGGAAAGACAAATAGAGATTGTAACTAGATAACTCTAAGTTTGGCTCTGAGACAAAGTTTTCCCGGAATGTAGGAATTCAAGGAAGAGCGTGACCTTTCGAATACCGAAGTACCAACCTTGTTCAATCGGAAGTTTAAGGCAAGTACATTTTATGTAGATTTTACAATTATTTTCACAATTGTTTCATTGCAAGTTTAAACCACAATTATACACGAACTCCTTCGGGAGCATTGATCGTATTGTTGGGGACTGGGGGAATAGTGTACTGGATATGACCAAATCCAAACTTAGGATAATGAATGTGTTAGCTTACCCCTCTCTCACACGGGGATAAGCCATACCGTATCGCTAGGATACAAATGTACCCAAACCGGTCATATTCTTTACCTATTCATATCACTGTACTGTACTATTTCAAAATTGTTCATTTTCAAACTGTTTAAAAATGCATGTTATAATTTGTCATTTTAATTGTTAAAATTTGCATGAATTGTACTTTGCTCCCTCCTGACTGGAGACAACATTTTAGGTATTACTGAGGATCTGGAGATGATGATCAATAGCTATTATGATCCTGACTTGTACCCGGCGGTACTTCCAGCTGATGATGATGTTGTGGCGTCTCCATAGATGCTACATTAGTTGAGAGTTTAGTTGTTTCTTTATTTTCAGTTTATGAACTTTGTATTGAAAGACAAGTTTTTATTATCGTAAATTAAATGTTGTGGCAACTTTTAAATTCAAGTTTGTTGTTGAAATGACCTGCAATATGGATTACAGCTTACTGCCGCCGTCTCATCAACGGCGCAGGCTGGGCATGATCCGATTCGACCCAAGTATTTGGGGACCGGGTCGTGACATGTTTTTAGTGGTGGCCCATGCAGGTCAACTAAATCAACAATTTAGGAAAACTAGAAACAATTAGGAACACTAGAACATCAAAATTGCCACAACATAGGACCGATTTATATATGATAAATATTTTTATTATAGACTGGTAGGTTACCTTGCTTATGCTTGCATCCTAAACCTTCCAGAGAATGACCACTGACAAAACCAACTCTGCTGGCAATGTGGTATCATCTCCGGATCGAACCCCGCCTCTTCAGTCAAGTCAGAGCTTTTCACCCAACCAGCTGATTGATCATCCTCACCAATCATCCAGTGAAGTTTTCCCCACACTGGCAAATCCTACCTCTCCTCTAACTGGGTTATTTTTCTTTGAGGAAGAACCCACTCATGTTGCTTCACCAGTACCAGAGAACACCTCTCAGATGGTTGCTCTATTTCAAGAAATCCTAGAGTATCAGAAGATTCAAGCTGAACAGATGGATATCTCGAGAGAAGTCATGAAGAATATCAACGACGCAACCTTAGCCATTTTAAACCAAGTTGGAGCGGAACCTCGTCCTAGGAGGGATACCCATGAGAACAGAAGATATTTGGGCCCTGTCCGACAACCATATTGCAAGAAGCTTTTGGCTTGTGCCTACTGTAAGAGACCTGGTCACCAAGCCAACATTTGTCGCAAGAGATTAAGGCAATGTTTGGTGTGTGGATCTGCTGAACATCAAGTTAAGGACTGCCTCTTATCTTATCATCGTATCGGAGCGTCTATTATGCCACAACCTCAGGACTCTATCCAACAGACCGTAGGAAGGGATGAAACAAAATCAAGGATCATAGAAGAGGAAGAAAATGGAGATGCCCAAGCAAGAACCAGAACCATGAAGAATAGTACTTAGGACTGCTGAGTAGTATTATCTATTAAGAAGCTGTAACAAGATGTCCCTAGATCAATTATGAGAGTTTTGTTGTAATTCTCTTATATGAATAAAAATCTTAGTTACATCTTCATGATAGAAGTTTTCCCTAATAGTTTCTGGATTACCCTATGCATAGAAATATTCCATTAACCTAGTACCTAGCTCCTTCCCTATGACTAAGTGATACTATAGAATCGACCTGAAGGAAGCCAAGGAAATGAAGGATTAGATCAATGGACTAAAGGTGTTGGGTTTCATATAAGACGGAGCTTCACTCTAAGAAGCATCAGTCTTGTTTGTATCCAAGAAGGATAAAACAATATGGATGAGAGTAGACTATCAGGGCACTGAAGAATTACTTTTTCTCGACTGATGATCTATCCAAGTTGAGTGAACTTAAGGGTTTTCGGAGATTAACTTAAGAACTGACTACCATCAGATTAAGATCATGAAGGAGTACATTCTCAAGACGACATTCAACACCAAATACTGGTAGTTGAATTTTTGGATCATGTCTCTTGGAATGATGAATACTCATGTTGTGTTCATGAATCTCATGAACAGAGTCTTTTTATGAGTAATTGAATCAGTTTGTTGTCTTTTCTTTAGATAACAAAAATCTGATATACTCAAGGACTGAAGAAGAACATGAAGAGCATCTGAGAAATTTCTAGGAACTTTGAAGAAGTTTTTGGTAAGCTATCAAGACATGAATTTTCTTAGACAATGTGGTTTTTTTGCCATAATGTCACAAGAGAAGAAAATTTGATAGACTCTAGATAGATAGCCGCTGTGGAGAAGTCGTATATCTAAGTTCAATGGTTTCTTGGACTTGATGGGATACTACTGGAATCTGTGTAGGAATTCGCCAAGATTGCTGAGTCGATGATGAAGCTGACTCGAAAGAATGAAGAGTTTGTCTGGACGCATTTAAGAAGCTGTAGAAGAAGCTTACCAATCCTTGCGCTACCCGCAGGATCCGGTGGTTTCACAATCTACAGTGACGCCTCAGGCAAAGGGTTGGGTTGTATTCTTCAACAACATGGGAAAATAATTGTCTACATATCTAGGCAATTACGGACTCATGAGAAGAACTATCCCACACATAATTCAGAACTTGTTGTAAGTATCCTTGCTTTAAGGCTATGGAATTATTATGGAAAGGGAGTAAAATTATATACGGACTATAAAAGTCTGAAATATATTTCTACTCAGAAAGAGCGGAATATTGGGTAAACGAAGACGATTGAAGCTGATATCGATGGTTTGACCAAGAAGCGGCACCTAGACATCAGGAAGTTGGGCTGGAGAGCATACTGTCTGAAGATAGAAGGATGGAACTAGATGCTGATTCAGTGTCAATAAAGCTGCAAGTGAGCTCGAGTCTGAAGAACAAAGTCAAGAAGACGCAGTTTCAAGACAAGGCACTTGTAAACTTAGAGATCAAGTGTTGGCAGGAACATTTGGGATTTCTTTATTGCCAACGATGGAGCTTTTGAAGAATGGTACGAGGTTGTATACCTTCTGGTGAACTAAGAAGCGCAGTATCCCACACACTCTAAACCAGATGTATCGGGATGTGTGTACCATTAAATGGTGTTATGTAATGAAGAAGGACAAATTCCAAGAATGAGGTTAGGTATTCTGTCAACATGTGGAAATTAGCAAGATTCCTGCAGACGCTGGATATTTCGAAGTAGAAGTAGGAACACATAAATGGACCTTGTGTTAGGATTACTTTGTTCCTAAGGAGGGAAGATCATCAATTGGATTTTGTGGACTGACTGACCAAGTCAGTTCATTATGAAGTTGCTTTATTCACGAAAGAGTTGGCGGCAATGTGCAAGAGACACATCTACCGGATTCATGAAGTTCCAACTGACAGACAATCAAAGAAGTCAATCTAGACGTTTGAAGACATGCTGAAGAATCTTGCCTCCTGGAATCTGGAGGATCTTGGAAAGATCAATTATCTTTGGTAGAGTTTTCTTACAATAAATACCCAGTTAGCATCAGTACAACATCATTGAAGTTTTGGATGTAGTTTTCGTACATAACTTGCATAGGACGATGTAGAAGAAAGAATACTGTTAGATCCAGAGAGAGTAACTGGCGCAGCAGAGGAAGTGAAGATGATCAGAGACAAGCTATGATAGACAGAAGCACTGGGCAGACAACAGTTGTCAACCACTGGAATTTGTAGAAGAAGGCAGTGTCAGAGAAACCAGTAACAAGCATAGTCAGAGGTGAGATGAAGATCAGGCAAAGTTGAATCATTATTCCTATTTCTTTCCATACTCATCTGTTTCATTTTCAAATTTGACATTATGCTTGTTAGCCTAGTTTTGCGAGCTATTCCTTTTTCAAGCTTGATCATGACATTATCTTATTGGAGGCCTCCATTAATATATTGTCTAATCAGAACCGGTGCAATGATGGTCTGATCAACCTCATACACTTTGGTTCGCTTTATATTTTATTTTGTCCCTAAATTGTCTCATCCATGATTACCTTTAAAAATTCTTATTGTTTGAACCTGAATTGAACACCATACTCGTGTCTAATTGAATTGTGGGAATCCTGTCCTACCTGTCCTTAAATTTCGAGGACGAAATTTTCTGAGGAGGGAAGGTTGTGAAACCCGTATTTTTTAGGAATTAAATTTTTATGTGTGTAGTTAAATGGATTTTTTTTTTTTTGTATTTAAATTCGAATTTCAATAATAATTGTGAAATGTTAGTTTAATATTAATATTATTTTAAAAGTGTAAAATTATTTTCCCAAAATATTAAAAATGGATTTTTAGTTGTCTAGACCCAGACCCGAACCTATCTCCAGATTAAAAATATTTTAAATAGGAGTCCTAAGAATATTTTTCTAAATAATATTGTTATTTCCTCCTTAAAACAAAAATATTTTTGTTGCCCCAAATTATTTTATTAGATTTAGCCCAAGTCCAAATTATTAGTCCTTAAAAACCATTTTTTTAGAAAGCCTTTGTATTAAGCCTAAGCCTCTAGCCCAAAACATTGGCCCAACTCATCTATTATAGTGGGTTATAAAACCCATTAACCCATTTGCCAACCCATTATTTGTTCTGTGGAGTTCCTTTGTTTCTAAAACCATTCATTCATTAAGAATGAATGTTGTTCCTTAAAGGAATTAATGAGTTGCAAGCTATTAGCCTTGTTGTTTCATTATGTAGGAAAGTTATTCAATTCTTTTGTGTTGGAACTCTTCCTTTCCCAAAACCGAAAGTCTTCTCGGTTTCTTTCCGATCAAAACCGCTGACCTTTCCCCTCCCTACCGCCGGTCGGAGTTATGGCAAGGAGCCCCTTCACCTTTTTCCATGGGTAACCCCCTTCTTCCCCTTCCTATATATAGACTCTACTTCCAAATCCTTCACCACCATCCCATTCTCCATCTTCCCCAAACTCCTACTCCAAATCCCTAGCCATCCCGAGCTCCCCTCGGCAGATCCCGACCGCCGGCCTCCGCCCAAGCCACCGGGGAACCCGCGCCCCTCCCGAGGCCGACCCCGGGCCGCACCCGACCGACGCCCGACCTCGGATCCCGAGGCCGACGACCCCGGCGCCGTTCCCCGTGGCCGTCGCCGCCAGCTGACCGCGCGGTCACTCCGGCCGTCCGATCGCCGGCGTTCGCCCCCGTTCGCCCCTGTTTGTTTCTCGGTACTGACCCGCGTGCGCTGTTGGTGGTTTTGTTTCCGTTCCTGAGCAGTTCGGTTCCGAGATTCACTGCGGGATTTCCGTTGCACTTTCGGTTTGGGTAAACTCTAACCCCAAATTTAATTTCTCTGTCAATGATGAAATCTGGTCCCCGATTCCTCCGGGAATTTGGTTATCGATAACGTAGCAACTACGTTACTATCTCGGCTTTTCCGAGTTCTTTGGGAAAATTATTTTGGTTGCTGGTTTGTTTCTGAGAAATATTTTGGGAACAGAACAATAATCTGTGAAATCTTCGGGTTTCCAATAAATTTTCGGAAACATTTTTGGAGATTAAATTTAAATCATGAGTTGGTTTTGTTGAGTTTCTTGAGTTCTGTTTTGGAGATGTCTCTTAGGGAATTTGGATTTGGAATGGTTTCGAGTTTTCGAAAATTCTGTTATTATGTCAGAAATGTTGTGTTTGGCTTTGGAAAAAATATATATATATGAATACCGGGTTTCGGGAGTTATTCTGCAGGTTACGGAGCATTTCCCAGTTTTGGGTTATCCCGAAAACAGAGGGAATGCTGCCGAAATTTTCGGGAATTTTATTAAATGATTTTCGAAATGATTTTTCGAGTTAAATATTATTTTTATAATATTTTGGGCGACGACCTTAACGGTCACTGGGCCCCAGTGAAATGCAAACGCACCGGTTCGACCGGACGTTGAGGCAGAGTAGCTAAATGTGAAGAATGGACCAGAGTCTGAGACTCACAGTTTTTTTTCTATAATTTAAAATTAGGAATTTTGAAGAATTATTAATATTTAATTTTTAGACTAACCATTTTGTCTTATTTAAATTCGTGTAAATTGGTTTGTAAGGGCATAAGCCCAAATTACTATGCGTACTGTGAAAATGTAATAATTTTAGGACTTATTTCTATTTTCTTTTCTGGGTATTGTAGTGTAACGTAAATAGTAGATTATTAGTAATTAATTGATGAATTATGATTTCTTCTCATTTTTTTTTAAATAAATAATAATTTATGTACAAAATACAAAGTTTTAATAAATTAGAAGATAATTACAAGTTTTCCTGAAAAAGCAAAATAAAATGGAATTTCCAAAAGTACAACTCACTAGTAAACGTTGTGATGTTGTTGACTAAAATTGACTAGGAAAGACAAATAGAGATTGTAACTAGATAACTCTAAGTTTGGCTCTGAGACAAAGTTTTCCCGGAATGTAGGAATTCAAGGAAGAGCGTGACCTTTCGAATACCGAAGTACCAACCTTGTTCAATCGAAAGTTTAAGGCAAGTACATTTTATGTAGATTTTACAATTATTTTCACAATTGTTTCATTGCAAGTTTAAACCACAATTATACACGAACTCCTTCGGGAGCATTGATCGTATTGTTGGGGACTGGGGGAATAGTGTACTGGATATGACCAAATCCAAACTTAGGATAATGAATGTGTTAGCTTACCCCTCTCTCACACGGGGATAAGCCATACCGTATCGCTAGGATACAAATGTACCCAAACCGGTCATATTCTTTACCTATTCATATCACTGTACTGTACTATTTCAAAATTGTTCATTTTCAAACTGTTTAAAAATGCATGTTATAATTTGTCATTTTAATTGTTAAAATTTGCATGAATTGTACTTTGCTCCCTCCTGACTGGAGACAACATTTTAGGTATTACTGAGGATCTGGAGATGATGATCAATAGCTATTATGATCCTGACTTGTACCCGGCGGTACTTCCAGCTGATGATGATGTTGTGGCGTCTCCATAGATGCTACATTAGTTGAGAGTTTAGTTGTTTCTTTATTTTCAGTTTATGAACTTTGTATTGAAAGACAAGTTTTTATTATCGTAAATTAAATGTTGTGGCAACTTTTAAATTCAAGTTTGTTGTTGAAATGACCTGCAATATGGATTACAGCTTACTGCCGCCGTCTCATCAACGGCGCAGGCTGGGCATGATCCGATTCGACCCAAGTATTTGGGGACCGGGTCGTGACAAGGAGCCAAGAGTTGCTTCATGCAATGTGGTCTCCAACTCCTCATTACTCCGGAAGACGACTGGTAATTCCTCATCCAAAAGCCAGCCAAGGAAAACCAAGGCAGCAGTCTCGACCTCTGGGGTGTTCGAAGGCACTCGGTCGAAGAAGTTCTTAGAGGAAGCTGGGGGTAGTCAGACCCTTGTTGAGCCTCCTTCCGAAGACGAAGATGTCCAAAGCACAGCTGCGGCGGATCTTCATCCTCGAGGCGAAGTCAGCCTCCCAGAAGCCCCTCGAAACGAGGATGTCCCCCAGGACACAGCTGGGGGTAGAGACGAAGAGGCCCTTCAAGACGGAGATGAGGACAATCAGGCCCTTGCAGATGCGCCCGTCAAAAATGACCTCCAGAATGTGGCTGGGGGTGGCCAAGGTGAAACACCAGGAGAGGTGACTCCCCCACATGAAAGTGAGGCCAAGAGCGAAGCCTCAACCAATCCATCCACTCCTGGCCGTGTCAGGACAGTATACATGGCTGGGGATGATGCCGAGTCTGATGCGCCACCGCAGGACATTGTCCAACGCATAGACTCATTAGAGGGAGGACTCAAAACCCTCTCTGCCTCTATGCAAGCACTGACTCAAGCGGTATTTGATATACGGTCGGCCTTGACCAGAGCACCTTCAACCGGTCCCGACCCAGGAGTCAATGGGGAGTCGAGTGTACCCCTTCAACGGGCACCCTCCGACATAGAAGCACCTCGGACGTCGGAACCCTCAAACGCTCCACTCCAGGTAGTACCACCTTCCCCGACTCCTAGCTCCACGGAGGATGTGGTCGAAATGATAAAGGACTTGCGGGAGCGCTTCGAGTCCAAAAACAGGCAAGAGAAGCGCCAGAAGATGGGCATTCCCCAGCCTTATCCCCTTGAGTGGAACAAGGTGGTTTATCCTCCAAAATATAAACCACAAACACTCACGCTGTACGATGGGAAAGACTCTCCGCGTCGGTACCTGACATATTTCCAGTCACAAACGGGGCATCTTCCAAAGGAGGACGCGCTCCTCACCAGCATCTTTGTTGGGGCCCTAAAAGGAGTAGCGTATGACTGGTACTGCAGCCTCTCCGACAATTCTATATCGTCCTTCGATGATTTGATGCACCTCTTCCTTGATCGCTTCTACGACGGCAGGAAGGACATGACGATGGCATCTCTCATAGAGATACGCCAGAAGGAGAAAGAAACGGTTCGGGTGTTCATCGAACGCTTCCGACAAGCCTGCTTCAGGCTACCTCCAGGCATGCCAGAACATGCGCTCCTCTCCTCTTGCAGCATGAACATGCTGCCCACAGTGAAGCTCTGGCTCAACTCTACTCCCCCTCCCGACTGGAGCTCCCTGATCATCGAAGCTGAAGTCGCAGAAAAAAAGGCGGCCAATGCACGTCTTCTGGGTGTCAGCTTCCCCGCCTTTGATGATAAGGGGAAAAGGTCAGCAGCCAACAACTCTGGGCGAGAAGCAAAGGGGAAACAGGCATTGACTGTTAATGCCTCGAAGGGCGCATCTGCGCCTACTCAGAAACCTCCACTGGCGCCAAGACCCAAGGAGGTGTATTCATTCAATGATGAAGACACCCTGCAACTCTTTGAAATACTGAAGCAGGGTGACAAAATCAAACTTCCGGACCCAAAGCGGCCCGATGAAGTCGGGAAAGTGGACAACCCGAGGTACTGTCACTACCATCGGTTTGTCGGACACCCGACCAAGGACTGCTACGTCCTCAAGAATTACATCCAGCGCATGATCAATGCGAATGTAATCTCCGTCGACTACGAAGAGAAGACGGTGTCAGCCAATGTGGTGTCACTCCAATTCGGTACCTTGCCGTCGACCACCACACAAGATGGCGTCGTCCCCATCCCTAAGGCGACAATGGAGGTGGTGAACTTGCCACCTACCCGTGACAATGCGAGTGGACTCATTCCACTCACCACATCTCGAGGAGAGGTCCTCTGGGTTCATCTCGACCTCGTCCCCGAGGTGACTCAACCGGAGGTACGCTCTACCTCCAAATCAAAAGGCAGGAAGATCAAGTCTTGCCGTATGGTCTCTTCTTCAATGGAAGAGGCACTTCCAGTGCAGACGCGTGCACAACAGAACGCTCAGCCCGGCAAAGCTGTCGCCGAGGTGGTGCCTCCTGGCACCATCCCTGAGGAGGGCCCGTCTAAACCCTCAGCCGCCAATAAGCAGAAGCAGGTGGAGGCTCGTTTCGACAGACCTCTACGGAAGGAGACTGCTTCGGGGCTAGCCAAGCCCCACATCTTTGACATACTGGCACAACTGGCCAGTACTCCTGCACGCTTGTCTTTGTTTGAGCTCCTGCGTCTTTCCAAAGACTCCCGAGAAGCTCTCTGTGAAGCTCTGAAGGACGCTGAATTCTTTCTCAGTCAGGTCAAGCAGCCTGAAGACCTCTCAACTACTTGTGCGCACTATCATTGTGCGGAGGAAGTTATCCCAAACATAACTTTCACCCAACAGGACATGCTGCTCAAGCACCACCGACATAACCGACCGCTGTATTACACAGGGTACATCGGTTCAGTCAAGGTGAGCCAGATTCAGATCGATCCGGGGTCTTCCCTCAGCATTATCCCGAAGGCGCTGCTATCAAAACTGGGGATCCCAATGTACCGGCTGGCGCCCTCCAACACAACCATCAGTGGCTTCAACGCTAGCAAAAGCGAGCCACTGGGCAAGATCCGACTGAAGTGTCACATAGGCAACCTCAAAACCGAGGTGACTTGTTATATGGTGGATGCCGAGGTCAACTACAACATCCTGCTCGGCCGACCATGGCTACATGAGTACATGGTGGTACCTTCCACGCTCCATCAATGCATGAAATATGTATCCACCAACGGCGTCATCCGGACGGAGTTCGCAGACATCGATCCTTTCAAAGGGATTGAAGCTTACTTCACCGATTCCGACTTGTACAAGCCACTTGACGAGGAGGAAGCCAACGATGCTGATGATGAGGCAGAGACGGCAACTGAGCCGAACACGGAGCCTGAGACGAATCCAGATGCCCTACTGAAGATCCGACTGAAGGGCAAACCACCCCAGAAGGTGCCTCCAATGAGCATCAAGCTATCGGGGAAAGCATCGACTCCCGAGGCTCCCCTGAAGATACGCCACAAGGGAAAGCCGCCTCAAACATCGGCTCCCCTGGTGGCAAAATTACAGGGGAAGGCACCACTCACAGGAGGCGCAGTTGAGGCACCTTTGAAGGTGCGTCTTAAGGGCAAGCCCCCGCAGTCATCCAAGATGCCAGAGAGGGCCCACATAACCCTCTCAGATCCCAAAGTCAAAGCTGTGGTGGATTCTTCCGATCCGACCCCAGTGCTTACAGATGAGGAGCTTGGCGAATATATCTCTACTGATGTAGATGCACCCTCCTTAGACAATGTAATCCCACGGGATAAGATCTCGTACTTTATCAATAATAGAGTGTCTTTTAATTATTCTTGTTTTCCATACTGGAATGTTATGTATACATTAGATAACGCTCTATGGTCGTTGCAAACACAAATAACTATCGTCCATGTAAATCAAGTAGTCCCGTCTCAAGGAGTCTGTTTCATAACCCCTCCACGAAGTCGAGACGAAGGATCCATCATTTTGGGCAAAGTCGAGCGTCATCAAGACCTCCCGCCACTCGAGCCAGAACCTGATACCGGCAGAGTACAAGTCTATCGGTACACAGATACAGCAAAGCACATCATCCAAAAGATGGGCTACGACCTAAAAAGCAATAAAGGCCTAAACTACGGCAAAGGTCGACATCTTCCTCTCCGATTTCCAACTCCCAAAGGAAAGCCATAAGATTACTACAACAAGACTCGAAGGGGGGTAGGCTATGTCACGCCGCCAACAACTCCAGAGAGTTCAGACGCAGAAGACGTAGAACATTCCCACTCGTCCGAAGCATCGACTTGGGATTCCGATACCAGTATAGGATCAGTTTTCAGGAAAGTGCTGTCAGCTAACATGACGTCAGCACAACCTCAAAAAGGTAAAGGCGAAGACCAAACGCCGAAATCCTTCGAAGAAGAACCCTGGGCTCAACGCCTAGGAGAGCAATGGGAGTCTCGTTTTGAGTTACGTGAACCTCCCACCGAAGACGAAGTCGAGCAGATCGACCTTGGGGACGGATCTTCTTCCAAACCCATCTTCGTCAGCAAAAGCCTAGAAGGAGAAGACCGAGAGTCTTTAATCCAGCTGGCTAAAGAGTATATCGACGTCTTTACCTGGAGCTACGAAGACATGCCAGGACTCGATCCACAGATCGCAATGCATAGGTTGAACATCTTACCTGATGCCAAACCTATCAAACAACAACAGCGACATTTCCGGCCCGATATCATGAATGCCATCGATCAGGAGGTGGACAAACTCTTGACTAGCGGCTTCATCCGTGAGGAACAGCACCCAGATTGGGTAGCCAACGTCGTGCCTGTCACCAAGAAGAATGGGAAGATACGAGTCTGTATCGAGCCCGAAGGACGAATTCCCGCTTCCAATCACCGATATGATGATCGACAATACATGTGGCTTCGAACGCATGTCCTTCATGGACGGGTATTCAGGCTACAATCAAATCAAGATGTTTCCTGATGACGCAAAATATACGTCATTTAGGACTCCAAAGGGCGTTTTCTGCTACACAGTGATGCCCTTCGGCTTGAAGAACGCCGGTGCGACATACCAACGAGCTATGAGCACCATCTTCCGTCAACATCTTCGCAAGACAGTCGAATGCTACGTTGACGACATTGCGGTCAAGAGCCGCCTCAAAGGAGATCACTTACAGGACCTGAAGACAGTCTTTGATCTCATGCGGGCACATCAACTCAAGATGAACCCCGCTAAATCCTTCCTGGGGGTTTTTAGCGGCAAATTCTTGGGCTTTGTCATCACGGCGAAAGGCATTCATGTTGATCCCGAGAAGACCAAAGCCATCCTCAACATGGACCCTCCGAAGAATCTTCGAGAACTTCGGGGCTTACAGGGACGTCTGGCATACATCCGGAGGTTCATAGCAAACCTCTCCGGTAAATGTCAACCCTTTACTCAGCTCATGAAAAAGGGAGTCTCTTATGTCTGGACAGAGGAGTGCCAAAAGGCTTTCGACGACATCAAAACCTACTTGACGAGCCCACCAGTCCTGGTAGCACCAGTCGTCGGTAAACCATTTCTCCTCTATGTCCGTGCCATGGATCATTCTCTTGGCGCTCTGCTGGCTCAAAACAGCGATACAGGCTATGAGCAAGCAATCTACTACCTCAGTCGAACGCTCATCGGGGCCGAACACCGGTACAACCCCATCGAGAAGGAGTGCTTGGCTTTGGTATTTGCCATCCAGAAGACTCGTCATTATGTCTCGGGCCAGACAATTCATGTCATTTCCCGAGTCAATCCGCTCAGAGTCCTCATGACGAAGCCAGGATCATTGAACTCCCGGCTAGCCACATGGGCGATCTTGCTAACACCGTATAATATGGTGTTTGTCCCACAAAAAGCTGTTAAAGGTCAAGCTCTGGCTGACTTTTTAGCCGCACACCCCATCCCAGAATCCTCAAAGCTCTATGAAGATATCCCGGATGAGGTCCAAGAATCCAACGTCACCGAAGGAAGCTCCGTTTGGCGGATGTTCTTCGATGGCGCTTCAAGAACAGGCCCCAAAGGCCAAATCATCGCAGGAGTGGGGGTAGTCTTAGTCTCCCCCGATCAGTTGGTCATCCAGCGTGCTTACTCCCTTTTGAAGCCGTGCTCCAACAATGTTGCCGAGTACAATGCACTCATCATGGGACTCCAGCTCGCACAACAGCTGGGGGTCGACCATCTGGAAGCCTACGGCGACTCAAAACTCGTCGTGAACCAAATTCGGGGGCAATACGAGGTTCGTCATGAAGATTTGATCCCTTACCATGAAGTTGCATTGAACATCATTTCAACCTTCACCGGGTTCTTCATCGAAAATGTACCTCGTCTACGAAACTTGGAGGCTGACGCTCTGGCTGGCCTCGCAGCCTCATTAGCAGCGCCCTTTGGGACTCAACACTATGTCACGGTAACAGGTCGAGACTTGATTTGTCCTAGAAACAACCTGTGCTTGCGAGTGGCTCACGCCATGCCAACGAACATTGGTGTTAATGTTCGAGACTGGAGGTTCCCGTTCATCGACTTTGCTGTCTACGGAATCCTTCCAGAGGACCCGAAGGAAGCTGTCTCAGTCAGAAGACGCTCTCTTCGATTCTACTACGATACAGCTACCAAAACGCTGTACCGACGCTCCTTCGATGGGCTCCTCCTTCGATGCCTGTCCAACGAAGAAGCAGCCGAAGCTCTTCGGGAAGCTCATGACGGAACTTGCGGAGCTCATCAACCCGGTCCTAAGTTGCAGGATCGACTGCGGCGTATGGGCTACTACTGGCCAACCATGGTCGCCGACGCTGTTAAATATGCTAAGAAGTGTCACACATGCCAACTTCATGCAGACTTCATACATATACCGTCTGAACCGCTACATCCTACAGTCGCCTCCTGGCCCTTCGAAGCCTGGGGCATGGATATTGTGGGACCAATCACCCCTCCTTCATCAAGAGGACACCGCTTTATCCTAGCCATCACCGATTACTTCTCCAAATGGGCAGAAACAGTCCCACTGGCGGAAGTAAAGAGCTCCAGGGTGGTCAGCTTTATCAAACACCATGTCATTTACTGTTTCGGAGTACCCCGGCGGATCATTCATGACAACGGTCCTCAGTTTATCAGCCACATTTTTAGCAGGTTCTGTGACAAGAATCGTATTCAAAATGTGGCATCCATCGCCTATAATCCGGCAACAAACGGGTTAGCAGAGGCGTTCAACAAAACCATCGTCAGGCTGCTCAAAAAGGTCGTGTCATCCAACAAACGTGACTGGGACGAAAAGCTTGGCGAATGCCTTTGGGCCTACCGCACAACGGTACGGACCCCAACAGGCAACACACCATTCTCTCTGGTCTACGGGAGCGAAGCGGTACTGCCTCTCGAGATCCAGATACCCTCACTCCGCGTAGCAATAATAAACAAACTCACAGAAGAGGACAATCAACGTCGTCGTCTGCGGGAACTGGAGGCACTAGATGAGAAGCGTCTCCTGGCTCAACAATGCATCGAACTCTACCAAGCCCGTATATTACAGGCTTTCAACAAGAAGGTCAAACAGAGGACTTTCCAAGTTGGCGACCTGGTTTTAGCAGTCAGAAGGCCAATGGTGTTAACTCACAAGACACCAGGAAAGTTCGAGCCCAAGTGGGAAGGACCTTTCATCATAGAAACAGTATACTCAAACGGTGCTTACCGTCTCGCCAAACCCAATGGAGACTTGTTTATGATGTCCATCAATGGCAAGTTCCTAAAGAAGTACTATTCTTGACATCCTTCAGGCATGTACTTCCCCAAAAGGGGACCTGTGGGCCCAATCATCGGGGCTCACACACAATCTCCTTCCACAAACTCATACGCTTCTGGAACCCAGCTGTTCCGTGGCATCCTTCAGTAGAAAGACAACCACGTTCACATCACCTCTGAGTTGTTCCTCTACACCCTACAAAGCGGAATCTTACGCTACGTAAGCCGACGCTACCCTTCATGTTTACCACGTCCACATTACCTCTGAGTAAACATCTCGTACAAACAACCCCTGTGTTGTCGTACATTGATCGCAGGACTTCCACGTCCACATCACCTCTGAGTTGTTCAGCGTATCCCTCAGGATCATTCCTACCACATCCATCACACCTCTGAGTAGGATAATTCTATCATTTGAACCCTAATGATTGCCACGTCCACATTACCTCTGAGCAAACATGTCGGTTCCTTCAAACTTATTATCTGTGCCTAAAAACCAAGGTACGCAAAAGATAATAGGTCCACACAAATCATCAAGTTCATAATAACAAAAAAAATGAACACATCACAAAAAGTTGCGTACTTCTTTATTTTCTGAAAAAGAGAGTACAAAAACTACACTATCCCCCAGCAAAGGGTTGCAAAAGAACATAAAAAAAGGAAAAAGCTACAGTCCCTGAACCTTCCCAGGGTGGGCTGAGAGCTCCCTGACTCGAAGTTTTACATCGGCTGTACGGGCCTCCACAGTCGCCAGGACTCGTCGCTCAGCTTCTTGACGCATCAATTCAACAGCCCCAGCGGAAGTATCGCTCTCATGCTTCTCATCAAGCTGTTGTCACTGCTGCCAAGGCAAGAGTCCGCTGAGTAAAAGTCGCTTCTTCCTTCTTGAATGCTGCGTGTTCAGCCCGGACACGCTCGGCATCTAACTGGAGTCGGGCCCGTTGGTCCTCAAGGCGGCGCATCTGGGTGTCGATCTCCGCGATGTTAGCATCCAATGCAGCTCGAGTTTCTACCGTCGTCTTCATGGACTGAGACAACTGCTCTACCGCAGCCTCAGTCTCAGCCACCTCGTGCTCCCAAATGTCCACAGTGGCCTGGTATGAAGACTCGATCTCGGCAATCAGCTTTCCCTTCTCCGCATCTATCAGGACGGAGAGGTCGTTTCGCTGGATGCGCTGAAGTTCCGCGAGCCGCTCTTCCAGCTCGATCACCGAAGCCTCCAGAATTTCGGCCATATGGTCGTGGCCTTGGTGAATGCGGATCAGCTCGATACAGGGCATTGCCAGAGCTCTTGCCGTCACAAAGCTCCCGTTGGCATCCATCACAGCAGATACACCCTTCTGCAGCATTTTGTACACCCCCTCGACGAGGAATTTCACATATTCGTCTGCATCCGCCAGGACCTGTGGTGTCATAGCAGGAGTTGGAGGAGTTACTACAGTTTGCGGACCGGAAGAAGATCCGCCAACCTCAACTTGCGAGGCTTGAACCTCGGCATCAATGGGCTCTTCATCAACAGGGGCTGGACTGCTAGCCTGAGGAGCCGAAGGAATAGAGGAAGCCCGCACAGGCGTCGAAATAGTACCCCCAGTAGGAGGGGCAACAGAGGGTTCCACACCCTCGCCCTTCTCAAGCTCGGAGGAACCACCGACGTCAACGGCCACCTCTTCTCCCAACATCCTATCAACAGCTGGTACCTCCCTTGGCAGAATAGGAAGATTATCACTTGTCTCTTGACCCGCCTCAGCGGTCGTGACCGGCAGACGGGTCTCGTCACCAAGTCCCTCCACAGGGACAGAATCTGTCGCTACCTCCTGATCGGTAGCCGCCTCAACTTCCATGGTTGAAGCTGGGGTAAGACTCGGCAATGATACAGCCGACCTCCCCTCATCATGACAAGGAGGGGAATCAACCCTCTCCTCTGTCCCAACTATATTTGTTGCCCCCGTAACAGACTCTTGCGGATCTGCGGCAACGTCATCCAAGGCCGACGCTGTGGCCTTCATCTTCTCGGAAGCTGCTGCATCCTCAGCTTCTCGTCTGATATAATCCGGAGATGCTGGAGTCTCTACAGCAACATCCTCGGTGTTCTCCTCCATGGGAGATATCATAGTGGGCAGAATACGTACTTCAGACGAGCCCGTCATCTCCTTTGGCCTGCTCCCACCAAATTTTGGAGTACGGGGCTTTCTTTTCAGCGGCTCCTACACAAAAAGAGAGAAGCATGATTACATAAGAAGCTGAACTCGAAAATAAACCTTACGGGACATCTTACCTCTGCAGATGCTGAGGCCGAGGACACCGTCGGTGACGATGCCCTCTTCTGCTTTTTCAATACAGAAGAGTCGACCTTTGTATCTGCACCCCTTTTCGTTTGATCAACCGAGGGTTTTGCCTGACCCCCGATAGATACGGCGGGGGCGCCTCGATAACCCGACCCGGGCGGACGGTACGACCGAGCCTTCGCCAAAGTGTCTACACCCGCCACTAAATGGGTGCCTGCAATAAAACTGGTCTCCCTATCATATCCGGTGGGCGGAGCAGCCATAGCACAGTAAAATCTGGCGGCTGAGTAAAGAATCGGCGGCCGCGGATTCTGGACAGGGAGCGTAAAGCGGGCTCCAGTACATCCGACATTATAGTAATGCCAAGCTCGTGCACCATCCAGCAAACTTCCAGCGTACCCCAAGGTGATACTGGTATTATCCAACATCAACTGGGCGTACCCGAATTGCCTCGCAAAGCGGCTCGGCAGATATGGTTCCAGGTAACACTGGTTCCTGTTCCGATATACCAAATGGGACGGCCGGATACTTTGCAACCAGCGGAATCCCCATGGAGACAGAGTGGTGGCATCCTCACCCGAGTCCACCAGATCTTCGTTGGCCTCAAAATCAGAGAAGACAGGACCAACTTTGGCGATCTCCCATCCCTGAAGATGGGATAAAACTTTCCTGCAAACAGGAACACCGGTGTGTAACTAATTCCTCCGGTGGAAACGCCGGAGGAATGCATCTCCGGACCTGTAGTCTTCCTTCGACCCGGGCTCATCACATTGGGATGGTGTAAAATTAACCACCCCATCAAATAATGAAACGGCAGTTCGGCACGCGGGAAGTTGTTATTTTTGCCCCGCTCGTGAACGACATCTCCTGCAAACTCTCGAAGACCCCGCAACAGGTTACACACCATTGCTGGGAGTAAAGCTAAAGGACGGCCGAAGGCCAACTTTACGGCCGACAGAATTAAGTTCCGAGTCACTCTCTCTACAGAGCCGGACCCGCCTGAAAAGACGTGGTCCCGGAGCCAAATCATAAGATACGCGACTAACACTGCTTTTGGCGACATCCGATAGGTGAGATGCCAAAAACAGCTATAGAAGCGTTCATCCGACTGCTGGTCCTCGTTCTCCAAGGGATTCTTCTCGCCTAACCTGCTCATTTCAGAAAGCACCTCGATACGAGAAAGTGCCGGCGGAGTAGAAAAATGAGAAGGATCCTCTTTGTCATGCCTAAAGATGTGATCTCTCCAAGCAGTCACATGAGGCTGCGTCCCGCCCCTGTCCTTCTTCTGCATATAGTAGTGATGACTCGCTACTTCTTTGAAGACAGCCATCATCTCATCAGCTTTGTCTCCCAAGACCTGGAATTCTTCATTGGTCGGGAAGTACTTCTCGTAAGGTTCCGATCCCCAGGGGAGTTTTGATACCTCGTACATCTCATGAAGCGCGAGCCCTAGCTCCCCCACTGGAGTGAAGAAGGTCCCGGTATGGGTATCAAACATTTCCAAAAGCGCAAGGAACATGTGCCTGTTAATCTCTACACCTGCCTGAGTGGCGCGGATCGCGGCGGTCAGCCCAATCTCTTGGAGCTCAGTCTGAAACCGCGACAGGATCCAGTGTGTCAGTTTGTCCCATTTTGAAACATAATGACACCAACCCTCTACCCGAAATTCTCCCTTTGGGTATGATTATTCCATCAACAACATGCGATGAGCAAACGTCGAGGCACCCAAGGAAAAAGTATTGACGGGAACATCGCTATAAATACTCCCAGGACGAAGAGTCCGCCAGGTGTAAGAGGTACCAGCTCGCGAGGCGGCCAGAGTATCCCTCTGATCAGAAGAAGAATCAATTCTGATGACGCCTGCTACCGCTCCTCCTTGAGATAGAGTAATGTCCCAGGACATTCTCCTTTTGGAAGCAAGACGACAGAAAGTTAACAAAGGCCATTGACGTTCAAGCTGCCTGACGGTCATATGCACACCCCTGGCTATAAAGAAACAATCTTCTTTGACCTTCAGCACCTTGGCTTCAGTAGAAGAAAGGCGGTCTCCGAACAGGAACTCGAGCTTCAAGAAGGTCACTTTATCGGAAGTGGCAGATTTCAGAACGCCACGTTCCATCATTCGTTTAAGGAACCCATGATGTTGTTCCCGAATTTGAATCATTCTTTCGGGATGCTGATCCAACATAATAGCCGCTTGAGCAGGGTTTATCACCTCTTCATCATAATCTACTCCCATCTGGCAGAGCGCAGCGTCCAGGAGCACTTCGTTCAAGAGTGGGATAGTCATCGACACTGAAAAAAATGCAAAGATATTAGAGACAACACAAAGATCAGAGCTTCATGCTCGTCAGATGCGCGTATCAAGCGCATCTGAAAAAGGAGCCTCAACGCATCATCAGGGTGTAAACCCATGCGCGTCAGCGGTAGAGCCTCGGCGCATCATCAAGGCGTGAGCCCATGCGCGTCAGCGAAGGCTTCGGCGCATCATCAGGGTATAAAACCCATGCGCGTCAGCAATTAAAGCCACGGTGCATGATAAAGGCTTGAGCCTATGCACGTCGGCGGGAAAATTCTCAACATCGATAGGAGACAATAAAGCTCACCGACTACCGCCGGCTGAACTTCGACAGGCGGGCGAGGAATGTCACTCACGACAGCCTCTACGGGCTCCTTCTCCTTCCCCTTTCCTTTGTCGGCACCGTCGCGAGGAATCTTGGGAGCCATTCTATCAGAGAGGAAGAAATTAGGATTTTTAGAAGAGCTCTAAAGGAGGCAAAGGCACAGAGCAGAAGAATTCTCTCTCTTTCCACCTCTCACCTATTTATAGGTCGTGGTCGCACGCGTGAACCGATGACGAGTGATCTCAGCCGTCGCCTCGGGTCTTGTGAAGATAACAGCAGATAAAACCAAAAGATCATCATTAATCTTTTCGGTTACCGAGGCATTATCATATTCATTAATTAAGAACAGGCATGCGCCCCAACAGTCATGCGCCCTGATCGCCATGCTTCTTATTCAAAGTATTCCAAAACTTATTCAAAAGTTTTGAAAACTTTGAAGGGGGTCTTGTAGAAGCATGGAATTTTACAACCAGAAAGCCCATGCGCCAAACACTATATGCACCGAAACTCGAACAGAACTTCACAGCAAAGTCAATAACCATAGACATTTGAAGAAGGACTTTTTATTTATATATAAAAGTCTATTACATGTCTAGAAAAGGTTGTACAAAGGAGAATTTCTACAAAGGAAAGATCCTAAGTTTACAGCCAGCAGCTACCATGTGCCTTCAGATAGGCGCAGCTATCACCATGCGCCTCCAACCAGGCGCATCCCGCCATCTCTTCAGCAGCTCAGTTATGTGCATCCCTTCAGCAGCCCAGTTATGTGCCACTCTTCCAACCAGGCTCATCTGGCCGAGCAGGAGCCCAGTTAGTGTCGCTCTTCCAGCCAGGGTCACCTGATAAGTGCTTCGATTACACAAAGCATTTAACCCTCTGGCTGGAACCAAGGAAGAGAAGAGCACCGCAAATCTGTGGCCAGGGAAGGCTTCGAAAGAGCCTCCAAACACCAAGGAAGACCGTGATCGAAATCACGGCGAAAGGAGCAGCTTTCAACACAATCAGAGTGGGCAGCACCCACTTTGAAGGAAGAGAGAGCCGAGCACCGCCATTCCGATCTACGGCTCTTCCGGAACAACGGAGACGAGGCCCGAGCATCCCCATCTTTGGATGCAACAGGCACCTTCTGCCTGCCTCAGAAGCCCTCGACTCCGTCTTTTGGATGTAACAGTCACCTTCAAGAGCATCAACGACGACATGGCGTCTCATCTTCACCCTCGGGAGCACTTCGTCAACAGAGTGCACCCGAATACTCAAGTTTATATCGGAAGTACGTGAGGGAATGAGAAGCAAACCTTCTCTCCATGCAACTATTTATAGGCCGGGCAGATCAAACCTACGTGCCAAGTGGATGGCTCTTCGAATTCCGTGCAATGAACTTACATTAAATGGATGAACCGGATGCCTCGACTTCAGCCAAACGGCTATTTAAAGGCACTCGAGAAGCGAAACAGTCGCATCATTAAAGACGTATCGATGTGCCGGCTGGACAGCGCATCACACCCCTTCAAACATCAAGCGCCTTCAACAGATGCACCCTGTACCAAGCACATCACAAGGGATGCGCCCCCATACGTCCCCATACGCTTAGTGGAACGTCAACCGACGCGCCCACTCAGCTGTCCATCGAATGTCACCAAACATTAAATGCTGGACTGACAGAGTTGGCAGCACGCCTTCCCAAGTCTGGAAGGTGGACAGCTTTTGCAGAAAACGAAGCATCCACAACGTCAGCATCATCATGACTTTACCGCGACGGCTACTGCCACGTGGCCACCCAACTATCCGCATGCGCCTCAAAAGCCATGCGCCTCAGACCCTTCACTGATCCCTAAAGACAGAAGGAGAGTCTCCAATTGAAGCTTTGCATGCGCCTCAAAAGCCATGCGCCCCAGACTGATCTCTGATCCCGAAAGACAAAAGGAAAGTCGCTTGCATGCGCCTCAAAAGCTATGCGCCCAGAACCACTCGTGACTCCTAAAGGTCACGAGCCAAAGTCTCATCATGCGCCCAATCCAAGGCGCATCCTACCAAATCATCCCCCCATCAGATCCGAGATCTCCGAGCCATGAGTCGACGACACGTGTCCTTTGACTCAACCCATCCAAGATTTCAGCAACAGAAAGATCTTCTCCTCTGCTACGTGCCGGCTCACAACTGCAGCATGAAGAATTCAACCCCTCGAGTATGGCGCATCATCCATGCGCCTCCATCAGCAGTCTCCACGTGGCGTCCCCACGTACCGGCGCATCCTACATATACGCGCATGAGCAGCCAACCTGTCCAGCTATAAATAGAGGAATCATTTCCTTCTTCCAGACACCTACACATACGGATAATACAGACAGATATCACCAGAAAGACAGATACAGACACTCAACGTCTTTCTCCTCTCGACAAGCTCCAACACCCAGAGCAATCTATACCTTCAGAGAACCGATAACCGTCGTCAGCCCGTCAACGGAGTCAATGCATTACCACTCGCTCCATTGGCACTTAGGACCCAGATTAAACAAAAGTGTACTCCTAGGACTACATCCAAGTCCTATATTGTAATACTATTCTGTTTGTATTAAGATTTGCAATCAAACGATTTTAATGGCAAACAGCCCCTGGCAGCCGTCATCTATCCGGTGGCTCCGAAGCGGGGAGTAGTCAGGCAGTGATGTCTGAAACTACTTCCGTGAGGCTTCAGCCTGTTTCAATAAATGACAATCTTGTCACCAAACTAAGCATTGGTAAGTTGCCTTCGTTTTGATTTTTTTGATAGTCCTTAGTGACGGCAAACTGATGATGTTCATTTGATTTTGCAGAAGAACATCCGGGAGGGGCGACCAGCTCCACCTTGGTTCCCATGTCAAAAGAGGCTACGACCAATGTTCGAGATGCTGAACTTCTACCTTCGCAGGCATCCGCTGTCGAAGCTTCTATAGGAGTAGTTGCCACACCTAGTGCAGTGGCTACCAACAAATTTGTAGTTGGTTCCTTCAACAATTTCTTCTTCACTTCATTAGGACCTTTAGTAAAAAGGACAATAGAAAAAGAAACTGTTGGTTTCAATACTGTCAGAGGTCCAACTTCCTACCTGATCGGAGGCATCCAAGATCAGGGTGATCAGGCTCAGGCTGCTTATCTTGAACATGTGTTGGATGAGTTGGAAGAAGCGATCAAGGTTTACAAAGACCTTGATCGAGGGGAAGTAGAGCCGCTCGTGACTGCTGGATTCGAGAGAATGGCTTGAGAAGATGAGGTTTCGAAGGCTGATTTTAAGAATTTCTTGGACACTTTTGCTACGAAATCCTCAGAGTTTGATTCTCAGCTCAATATAATAGCGTCTACTGCTGGGGAAAAGGAAAAGAAGGTTGCTGATTTGAAGACAGAGTTCGCTCGACTTCAAGAGGAGTTGAGAGTCATTCAACCTGCTATTGATGAAGAGACCACACAGCACCAGGCCGCAGTTCAGCAACTGGATGTTTTGACCCATGAGAAAAATGAATTCGTCAAGTTTTATCAGGATGAAATTGCTCGCCGATTAGTCACCTTGCCAACATTCGATGCTGAATCTGGAATGGCAGAGGCTAGGAGACGAGTGCTGGATTCTCGTGATGAACGGCTCCAAACTTTGAAGCAGCAGATTGCTGATCTTATGATCCCTCCGACTGAATGAAAGAAAACTTTCTGTATTTTCTTCTTTGCTGTATGTCTTTTGGTAATATCTTTCATATTTATCAATGAATCAATGAAAAGAAATTATTTTGTGGCTCTATTATTTATTGCATATCCTGTTACGGATATAAATAATAGCGATAGAAAATATATTCAGAGGTTCAGGAAATAATATATTTCTTGATTTAGAAAATAATTATATTCTTTATATCTGCTCAAAGGTAATGTGGACATGGAAGAATATAATTTTTTTGAATATTATTATTTTGGTAGACAACTTAATCAGAGGTAATTAATATGTGACAAGTTGCTGATATGAATAAACGGATGAGTCGTCAGAATGAATGAACGAAATGAATCGTCAGGATGAACGGATGAACCGTCAATTGGATGGAGTGAATGGATGAACCAAAATAGGATGAACGGGTGAACCGTCAGATGAAAGGAATGAACGGATGAATTGTCATAATAAATGAGTGAATATAGTAAAGAACACGTCGCTTCGGTTCTCGTAATAGACTATCTCAAGAATCTCTGTCTATAAATAGAACAAAAATTCAGATGGAATGATCAGTTTCAATTTTTTAACACAAAATGTCATCTGAAGATGCATCCAAGAAGGTTGAGATCGTCCCAAAGGTCGAAAAAGCCACTGAAGAACATCCAACCGAGCCAACCTAGCCAAAGCAGACGGAGGCGGGCGAAGGTTCGTCTGCACCCAAGCCGCCACAGGATATTTTGGCCTTCCTAGTTAAGCCAGGGAAGACTGAAGAAGAGGAGGCTATGAGGATGGCCACTTGTGCGTTTCTAGTGAAATCAAGCAAGGATGTCCTTAGTTCCTTTGCTGACTATATTTTTGAAAAGGACGGCAGTGGTCCTCGTCCTGTCTTTAAAAAGGATGATAGTGATCCTCGTCCTTGATATCATGTAATATCGTTTATGATGAAATAAAAAAGAAAATTTATGAATTATCTTGTCACATTTACAAGAAATCTCTTTTACATTTATACATAGTACTTTTTAAGGAATTTGCCATTGATAGACATCATCGCAACTCGACCGTCCAGCTCTGTGAGTTGATAGGCTCCATTAGAGAAAGTTTTGCTCACGATATAAGGCCCTTCCTATTTTGCGTCAAACTTGTCTTTGCTCATATGCGTCATAGTCATAGGACATCTGACTGTTAGGACAAGTTCTCCTTTCTGAAAGGCTCTGACTTTAACTTTGCGGTTAAAAGTCTTCGAGATGCGGGCTTGATACAATTCAATATGTTGTTGAGCCAATAGCCGCTTCTCGTCGAGCGCCTCCAATTCTTGAAGTCGAAGAAGATCATTATTCTCTGTAGTAAGTTTGTTAGCGATAACAATTCTCAAAGATGGAATTTGAAGTTCCAGGGGTAGAACTGCTTCACAACCGTACACCAGAGAGAAGGGTGTACAGCCTGTGGGGTTGCGGACCGTAGTACGGTAGGCCCATAGACATTTTCCGAGCTTTTCACTCCAGTTACATTTGTTAGTAGACACAAACTTCTTAAGGAGTTTGATGATAATCTTGTTGAAGGCTTCAGCCAAGCCATTAGCAGCAGGGTTTTAAGCTGTAGAAGTGATATTATCAATCCGATGATTATCACAGAACCTGGTAAACTTTTGACTGATGAACTGAGGTCTATTGTCATGAATGATTCATCGAGGTACACCAAATCTGTAAATAACATGGTATTTGACGAAGTTGATGACGCTGCTGGTTTTGACTTCAGCCAAAGGTATAGCTTCGGCCCACTTGAAGAAATAATCCGTTATTTGCTAGTATAAACCGATGTCCCTTAGAAGAAGGAGGATTGATGGGACCTATAATATCCATGTCCCAAGCTTCAAAAGGCCAGGAAGCAACAGTCGGATGAAGGAATTCCGACGGTTGATGGATGAAATCTGTATGAATTTGACAGGCTCGACATTTTCTTGCATATTCGATGGCATCAGATACCATAGAGGGCCAGTAGTAACCCATTCGTCGGATACAATCCTGTAACTTAGGGCCATCTCCGTAGACACCGTCATGGGCTTCATGCAATACCTGCTTCGCTTTATCACCAGCAAGACAGCGCAAGAGTAGGCCGTCATAAGTCCGTCGATAGAGAGTCTTGGAGGACTGATTGTAGTAGAATCGAAGAGATCGTCGACGAACACTCGTAGCCTCCTTAGGATCTTCAGGAAGTATGCCATGAACTACAAAGTCAATGAAAGGAGCTCTCAAATCTTCATTGATAACATTGACTTCGGTTAAATTACTGAACTCAATATTGCGATTGTTTTCAATGCAGAACAACTCTCTGTTGGAAACAACAACCATTTGTTGTCTTTTGATGGAAATTGCTAAGACTGCCGCGAGATTAGCTAAAGCATCTGCCTCAGTATTGCAAGCTCGTCGGATATATTCAATAAAGAAAGCCTTGAACGATGTAACCATGTAAATTGCTACTTCATGATTGGGCACTAAATCTTGATGGCGAACTTCGTATGTTCCTCTAACCTGATTGACAACCAGTTTAGAATCACCATAGACTTCAAGATATTCAACTTCCAACTGTTTAGCTAACTGGAGTCCAATAAGCAAGGCATTGTATTCAGCCACATTGTTAGAGCACGGCTGGTCTAAGGAATAAGCTCTTTGGATAGCTAATCCTTCTGGAAAGACTAAAACAATTCCAACTCCTGTGACAATGGTCCCATTTGGTTCGATCCGGGATGCTCCGTCAAAGAACAGACGCCAGGTAGGAAATTCTTCAGAGATCATGTTTGATTCCAATATTTCGTCTGGAATTTCATCATAAAGTTTAGATGTCTCTGGAACAGGATGAGCTGCTAAAAAGTCAGCCAGTGCTTGACCCTTAATAGACTTTTGTGGGACATAAACCATGTCGTATTGGGCTAGCAGAATGGCCCATGTAGCCAGTCGAGAATTAAGTGTGCTCGGCTTCTTCATCAGTACCCGAAGAGGAATAACTCGAGAAATAACTTGAATGGTTTGGCCAATGATATAATGCCGAGTCTTTTGAACAGTGAACATAAGAGCTAGACATTCTTTCTCAATCGGACTATAACGGTGTTCAGCACCAATCATAGTACGACTAAGATAGTAGATAGCTTGTTCATGGCCTTCTTTGTTCTTCTGGCAAGTAAAGCACCCAACGAATGATCCAAAGCACGGACATACATTAAGAATGGTATGCCTGAGATTGGTGGCACCAAGACTGGTGGGTTCATCAGATACCGCTTTATATCATCAAATGCTCGTTGATATTCTTCGGTCCAAACAAAATATACACCATTCTTCATTAACTGAGTAAACGGTCTGCAGCATCTAGACAGATTTGAAATGAACCTCCTGATATATGCAAGTCGACCTTGGAATCCTCGTAGCTCTTTTAAGTTGCGTGGAGGACGCATCTCTTGAATGGCTTTGATCTTCTCAGGATCCACGTGTATACCTTTAGAGGTAATGACGAAGCCGAGAAATTTACCACTAGAGACACCCAAGAATGACTTGGTGAGATTCATTTTTAATTAATGTTGGCATATTAGATTAAGATAGTTCTTAAATCTTGGATGTGATCTTCCTTTAGATGACTCTTGACAGCAATATCGTCGATATATCATTCGACAGTCTTGCATAGATGATCTCAAAAGATGGTACTCATAGCTCGTTGGTAAGTTGCACCAGCATTCTTGAGACCAAATGGCATCACAATATAGCAATAGACTCCGCGAGGAGTGTGGAAAGAAGTATATTTTTCATCTTCAGGGTTCATCCGAATCTGATTGTATCCAGAGAATCCATCCATGAAGGATATCCTTTCGAACCCACAAGTGTTATCGATCATGACATCTGTAATAGGGAGAGAAAACTCATCCTTTGGACAAGCTTCATTAAGATCTCAAAAGTCGATGCAAACTCGAACTTTGCCAGTTTTCTTCAAGACTGGAACAACGTTGGCTACCCAATCAGGATGTTGTTCTTCTCGAATAAAGCCACAAGCTATGAGCTTTTTGACTTTATCATCAATTGCATCCATTATTTCCGGCTTGAATTGCCTTTGCTGCTATTTGATTGGCTTTGCATTAGACAAAATATTCAGTTTATGAGTAGCAACTTTGGGATCTAAACCTGGCATGTCTTCATAACTCCAAGCAAAGACATCAATGTATTCTTGAATAAGAAGAACTAATTCTTGCCAATCCGCCTCTGGGAGGTTCTTGCTGATGAATATTGGACGAGGTGACCCGTTTTCTCCTACATCAATTTGAACCAATTGATCTTCGGTAGGAGGTTCCCGTTGTTCAAATCTGAGTTCCCATTGGGTATCCATTCGTTGAACCTAAGGATCTATTTCGGGATTTTCTTCGATATCCTCATCATAGCCTTCTGGGAGTTTAGCGGAGACCATCTTAGAAGATACGACCAATCGATGAACTTGACCAATGCTGGTGTCAGAATCCCATGATCTGGAATCAGAGGAGTTAGAGCGCTCCTCATCATCGGATTCGGAGACTTCTGGGGATAAGACTGGAGGTGAAGTATATCCAAGACCTCTTTTCGTCCTACTGTAGTGTATTTCTGATTTTCCTTTCGGAACAACTGTACGGATAGGAGTTCGTTTACCCTTACCATAATTGAGGCCATTCTTGAAGTCATAACCCATCTTTCGGATGATGTCTTTTGATTGTTGACTATAACGACGAAGTTGGAGACGTCCCATATCGTTACTTTTGCTATCATCCGTATAGCTGAATTTTTGTTCTGGCCCTTTACTAAAAAGTATTGGACTCTCGTCTCTCTTTCGAGAAGGGACAACAAAATATGAGTCATCTGGATGTTCAAATAATACCTCTGTCTGAAGGGATTGTACGACCCCTATTGTAAATGACTGAAAGCTGTCTAGCATATCCAAATAGCATTTAGTATGATAAATGACATCAGTATACTGGTAAGTAGATATTTTTTCATTGATTTGTACATCTGTATTTACAACAAGACCTTTAGCCTTAGTAGGCTTGGTTAGATCGATTACAAGGGGAGGAAAAGAAGAGCAAGGAGGATTAGACTTGTCGCGACGAAGGTCGATAACAAGTAGCTCCGAAGAGGTGAGCTCCCTTTTATCCTTGTTACGACGTAAGTCGATAACCAGTGGCTCAGAAGAGGTGAGCTCCCTTTGATCTTGATTACCACCAGTTGATTGCTTTCGGGCCGGCAGATGAATAGCCAGTGGTTTGGAGGATTGAGGATGAGAGATACGCCCTTTGACAGGTATGATGAGAGTGTCATTGGGCACTGCTTCTTGTTCTTCCTCAACATCCATGGCCAGTACTACCTTCATAAACTCTTCTTTTTACATGCGAGCGTCATTGCAATGTGCTTCAACACCTTTAAAAGGGTAGAGATCCGCAACTTCTTTTTAGACCTCTCCTTTGTCATCAACGTACTTAAAGCATTGATGGAGAGTAGAAGGAACAATGTTGTGTTCATGATGGAATGGTCTCCCTAGAAGAGCATTGTAAGAGCAACCATGGTTGTCTATAATACAGAAGGTCACCTTCGTACGAAGATTGCCAATTTGGAGTTTTAGGCGTATCTTGCCTAAAGGTTCACTCATTTCCTAGTTAAATCCCAGGATGGTGGTGATAGTACCAGAGAGGCTATGCACTAGAATCTTTAGAGCATCCAACATCGTCTTCGGCATGATGCTGAGTGCTGAACCTGGATCTATCAGAATACGGTTGACCTTCATGGTATCGACATATCCTGTAAAGTAGAGAGGACGGCCATATCGATTGTCTTCCATCAGCATGTCATCTTGTGTGAAGGTAATGTTTGGAATTAATTCCAGCACACTGTGACAGTGGAGACAAGAGACATGTTCTGATTCAGGTTTCTTGAGAAGAGTTAGGCAAGTTTTTGCCTGCATCAAAGCCTCACTCAGTGTTTCTCGAGTCTCTTTAGAGATGCGTAAGAGCTCGAAGATGGATAGCCTGGCTGGTGTGTTGGCCAATTGAGCCAATATGTCAAAGTTGTATGGCTTCTCAAGTCCAGAGGGGGAAGACTTCTTCAAAACTTTATCGAAGCGAACTTGTTGTTTGCCTTTGTCGGTTGTTGCCGGTTTAGGAGGAGTTGGTTCCACAACTGGTAATGATGTAGAAGGGATGTCCTTCGTAGAGACAGGCTGCATTAGAACAGCCTCAGAAGATGAAGCAGGATTCTCCTGAGTTTTGGGATGCTCCCGTAGATAGGTTTTCCCTGACCTGGTGCCCAATAGGATCTTTTCTTCAACTATGGGGTCAAAAGACACCATATTGCAGCGCTTTGTCTTGTCCTTAGAGCGTTCTTTTTGCTTGGAGGAAGAAGGAACTTCAAAATCTGAAACAAGATCAGGATGGATCCACATGATCTTACCATTATCAAGGGATAAGGGGACAAGACCTTCACTTCGTGGAGAAGGAAGATTCTCAATCTCCAGAGTGGCCCTGGAAATGGGGATGATGCCACTCTGCACCACTTGTGGCGGGAAGTCGTCGAACTGTACAGAAATCATATTGGCTGTAACAATCTTTTCATCCTGCTAGAGAGTGACGATACCGGCATTGACCAACTCTTGAATCTTGCCTTTGAGCACGTAGCATGCCCAAGTAGGATGCCCTATGAACCTGTGATAAACACAATACTTAGGGTGGTCAGTTTTACCGACTTTGTCAGGCTTCTTCGGGTCAGGGAGTTGTAATTTATTACTTTTAAGCAAACAGTCGAAGATGCTCGCTGTATCATTTTCATCAAAGGAATACTCTACTTTTGGGCGAGGTTCCTTTGGTGGAGGTACAGAAGGAGCAGAGGTAGACGTGGGTTAAGCCATGTTAACGGCCAAAGATTCCTTGCTTTTGAGATTGATGTTCAAGGTTTCTTTGCCCTTGCGGTTATTCTGGCGATTACCGCTACCGGATGCAGAAGGCTCATCTCGATCAGGGTTAGACATGTGTACCCCCAACTGTTTGAACTTCTCGGCGCTAACTTCAGCTGCTTTAGCATTGACGATGAATGATGGCCAATCCTGGAACTGTGTTGACCCCGTCCACATGCTAATGATAGGCAACAAGTTTGTCACGACCCGTACCCTAGAGTAAGGGCACGAGAAGTGGGTACGTCCAGCCTACGCCGCAGTGTCGACGGTAGAATGTTGTCCTAGGTCACAACATCTAACAATATAATGCTAAGCAGTTTATATCCCCGAATGGGGGTGATATAGCAGAATATAAACTCAATCACATCTAAGGTAGAGCATAATGGAAGATAGATAAAAAATCCACAAAGAGATACATCAGATAGAAGTTTAAGTGTCTAAGATACACAACCCAGAAAATATCTCAAATCTAAAATACAGTAATCCATAAATACAACTCAAGACAACTGGAAATAAGCTATAAGCAAAACCCTAGCTATCTATACAACCTATACTGTGTCTCCTCTAGGCTAGCAGGCAATCTCCAGGCTATCTGTAAAATTTATCAACAGGTCCAGTCAGGACAGGAGCGAGCACAATACATCTCAACAGTTCATAACAGGTTAGAAATTATGATCATGCAGTAAAGTAAGATACAGGTACTGAAAGAAATACAGTATATAAACAGAGAGAGAACTGTAATAGAAATATCTACTATGATAGAGAACTAACAGTGGCTAATGAGTCAGAGTACAATATAGACATGTAAATGGCATAGGATGATTCTGATGAGATACTACGGAATGATTCTGATGAGATACTACTTGGATATTATTCACATGTCCACTTCTACTCCCCCGTACCCCAATCAATACACAAGGATCTAGCCAGGTTATGTTATGATTCATGCAACGGCCCCCGAAGGGTGGTACATGATAGTCCCATAAATAGGGATTCTAGGAAGCCCAATAAATAGGAGGATTTAAGGAAGACTATGTGATCATGAGAGTACATGTCACAAGTGATTCAATGAACCATGAAGCATAGTGATACGCCATGTAAGTAAAACGCACAGAACATGAAGTATCCGATGCTCCCTGAGGGGATAACATCTCAAGAAGGAATCCATATAGTACTAATCCGTGTGACTAACGTGACAGTATCAAGTAAAGTAATTTAAAGCAGGAAAATAATTCTAAGCAGGATATAAAATGATCAGAGAATGTACTCGCCTGCTATCTGAGTGTCCGGATGAAAAGTACTGTCCGAGGAGAGGTGTCTGGCTCCTAATCAGAACAGCACAAGTCACAACAAGTCCAAAATGGTAACATGAAGTTCTACTATACATACTACATGATTCTCGATCAATCTAGACCAAAGTCAACTCTTGGTCAACTTTGGTCAACTATAAAGTCAAACTAGGTCAACTCTAGTCAACTGTGGTCAAACTAGCTAGGGTTGAGTCAACAATGGTCAACTAGTCTAGGTTAGTCAATTCTAGGTCTAAACAAACTAAGTATATGCAAATCAAGTATCCAAGATAGCTACTAACTCATAGCCTAAGTCACTTGCTAAACCAAGCACAAAACTAAACCATAAGCTAACTAGACACACAAACTTAGTCATATAATACATATATATATATATTTTTTTATATATATTAGAGAGAGAAAGAGAGATAAAAGAGTAAGTGAGTATGTGTGTGTTTGGCATGTGTGTGAAAGGATATGTGTTAAGTATGTGACATGGGATACATGGTGTCAAAGGATGTATGAATACATGTGTGTAAAAGGTTATAGGTTAACTCAATTTATAGAAATGCATACATACATACTTACATTGTATACATGCAGTCATACATATCATATATGCATACTTGCATTCATTCATGTACCTATACATACATACATATTTGAATACATTATATACTTGCATACATTATATTCATATATGCATACTCTATATTATATTACATTAATTCCTGCATACATGCATACATACATATTATGTATATTGCATTACATGATACATACGTGTATACTTGTATTATATTATACTTACATTCATGCATATTAGATACTTGCATTTATATTAACATATTGCATACATTCATTTCATTCGTACATCGATGTATTACCTACATATTTTATACATATGCATACATTGTATATTCATATCATTTCATACATTAACATAGTGGCATACAAACATGCACACATCATATATTTTATACCTTGCATTACCTACATATCATGTTATATATTATCATTCATTCCTTTCATATATTACATTATCTTTAAGTTGAATACATCATATATGGATATAATACATTATCTTGCATGCTTGTATTCATATATTATATTCTATATTAACTATATACATGTGTTTCCTCCATTCATTCAACCTTGCATCATATACTCTACATTACCATACATGTTATCATTATATATTGTATTACAATATTTATACATTATGCATTCATATCTATCATTATATATATAACTTGTATTCATTATATACTTTCATGCATACATTGTATATCATTCTTTTATTCATGCATTTATGCATTGCGTACAAACATTATATTAATTGCATTCCTACATGCTTGCATTCAACCATATATATACATTAATGTAAAGAGGATATATATCATATATATATTATTTCATTCGTCTAACATATCATGCATTATATACTCCATATTCATTTAATATCCATACTACATAGGCTCATAGGTTACACAAAATGCATATATCATATAGTTACTCTTCTACTTAAAACCAATACTGTACCAATTGGGCCTCTACTAAATTCTAAGATTAAAGTATGTTGTAGCCCTTCATGTTAGCTTTCCGAAACTTTAAACGGATCGTATTTTTGTGTCCAAAAACTCCCGAAATCGTAAAAATACCAAAATGCATTCGTCTTTCGTACAGCTGACACTCAAATAATTTTACAGAAAGTTTCAAAACGAATTTGGCTTATAAAAATATATATTTGGAAAGCTAACTTCGATACGGTTCTTTTAAAAAAATGGGAGATAAATTGGAGTTCTAAGCTAAAAGTTATGACATTTCTAAGTTGCTTTGGTTAATAAAAACGTGGATGAATATTATGACGAATTTGAGTTATTTTGGACAAAAGGACACATATAGGCCAAGATAATTGGATACAAACATAGATATCCAATTGAAACTCATTCTAACCATCCTAACTAAGATCAATCCACTCTCTAACCATTATAAAACTGAATTTAAATATCTATTTAAACTATTATACATACTTACACATGGGGTGTCCTAATTTGGGATCTATCAAGTAGGACACAAGACAAATATCTATAATCCTCAAGAGAGCTCCAAATGGCCTCAAATTTGAATCTAAATAGGACACATGCATGAGAATGGATCCTACGGATTCAAAACTAATTTATATGCAAAGGAAATCGATTTAGAGGATGGGTTTTACCTATTGGGAGTGGAATCCCAATGAAATCCTTTAGGACACGGCTCCGATACGAAGATCCCTCAAAGTAGACACTCCTCCTTGCACTCCTCTTTCAATCCTTGGTAGCACCCTTCCCTTGGAGAATGGGAATGATTGAGGGAAGGTTTGGTGAATGAATGGTTTGATTTGGAGATCAAATCAATGGGAAGGCTCTCTAAAATTGTGGAAGAACAAAAGGAAAATAAAAAAGGCAAGATTGTAATGAATGAAATGAATCATTCTTGTAGTAACCCTAGAGGGGGGGTGAATAGGGTCATGCTAACTAATCAAGCACTTAGCACAAGCTAATGGACAATTTAAAATTATAAGTGCAAGAGAAGAAGCAATAACAATACCGACACACGATGTATCCTGGTATCCTCCCAAGAGGTACTCCAGTCCCGGAACTCTCTCCGGCTTTAATCCACTATTTGAGTAAATAGTTACACACGAGTTTGGATCCGAAGAACTCGCCAACTTCAACACGAGTTTGGATCCGAAGAACTCGCCAACTTCAACCGAGAGTTTGGATACGAAGACTCTCCAACTTCAACCGAGAGTTTGGATACGAAGACTCTCCAACTTCAACCTTTCATAATAGGTTTTGATCTCCTTACAATAGGATGAAGATCTTTCTTTTCAACTCAATAACTCTAACACAATTTGTGGATGACAATTGAAAGCTTTGTAGAGTTGTTTGTGGATAGGCTTTGGTGGTTTAGAATTTTTAGGCTCAAAGCATCAACCTTGAATGAAGGGATTCAAGGCTATTTATAACCAAAGCATTGAAAAGAGCTCAAGGCAACTTTTCAGTCCACGAACCGGCATACCGTCGGTATGATCCGGCATACCGGCGGTATACCGGTCTGGGATTGCAACGGCTAGAAATATGGTCGTTGGGATCATTAATGGCTGGAAATCCGACCGTTGGAATTTCAACGTTTCGGAAGCGGTATACCGTCGGTATGGACCGGTATGCCGTCGGTATGCCGGTTTTGTAAATAGAAACTTTCTGTGAACAAAAACCGGTATACCGTCGGCATACACCGGTATACCGTCGGTATGCCGTTTTCTACCAAAAATGATCCTGGGCTTATTTCTGCCCTAGCTTTCGATTTTGCCATCCATTTCTTGTGTTTTACAATAATTCCTAAGACTCATTACAGACTCCAGATAAACTTAGGCAGGTGCAGGCTTCTTCAGAGTCTTGAAATGATGATGGCATGGCTTGGCTTCTTCCTTTGATGGGTGCTGGCTTTTTCCCTTGGCGGCAGCTGTCCACAGATATGTAAAAAACTGAATACCTTTCGGAGGCTTCACTCCTGAACCCCTGACGAGGGGCGCTGCCCCCTCGACCCCCGTCCGCTGACCGGGCAGCGGAACCCCCGGTGCGTGGCTCCAGAGATGTCGTCGGGTGGTTCAGAAAAATCTTGTGGGATCCGTCGTCTTTGGCCCACCATGATTTCTTCATTGCATTTGTCCACATTGATCTTGCTTATTGCTTTTCTGCATGTACATGTTAGACGAACAAAGAAATATACATAGTAGCAAGTATGATAAGTTTAATGCACATTAGGACAATGTTGAGTTTAAGTATAAGTGCTAAGGTGATAGCATAAATGTTAGTGATATCATAATGATTAAACTTAATTGAATGACCACAATCAAAAACATAGTTTTGATTTTGGCAACCCGATTAAATTTAAGATAGATAAGCTCATATCACTAATATGTAAACCAACAGTCACATATCACCAAAGGTATAAGTATAAGTAGAAATGATATAGCGATAGTATGAAGATTAGTGATAATAAAATGCTAAACTTAACATATTAACCATATTTAAAAACATGATACAATCATTGGACTAACAATTCTCTCCTAAAGGTGGCTTCCATAAAGAGTCCATTAGGGCTAATGGAAAATGTCCTAATTGCCCCTCTCTAGTCTCATATGATTAAGTCTAGACTAGGTTCAAGTTTGGGGTCAAAATGATCTAGTTTTGAGTCTCTAACTTAACCATTCTAACATGATAAAAATTAGTTTAATTAACTAACTTAAATGTTGGGTCTTGTGAGCCATGCTTAACTTAATATTGGGTCACATCTAGAGTTCAAGCTACCCGGGTCACAATACAAGTCGAAACGAGACGAAACTCAAACCCGACTAAACAAATCTAATAAAAACAATATTAAAAATATAAAATTTTCCCAAAATATTAAAATATGAAAAATGATCAAAATCATAATACATCAATTTAAATATTATTAAAATAATCTAAAATTTACCAATTAATCAAAATCCTAAATAATTCAAAAGTCATAAAATGACCAAAATACCCTTAGCCTAAAAAGTTGTAAATAGTCATTCTAATCATATGGTTAGGTCCCCATGGTCATGGTTAGTCTCTAAGCTCAACAGTTCTAGAGTTCACTAGCTAACACATCAAAATTATAATTCACCAATTTTAAATAGTATTAAATTAATTAAAAAATTCCCATAAATCATAAATCCTATAATTAAATAATAAACTTTTACAAAAGTTCAAAATTACCCTCATTTTAGAAAAGTGGGTGTTACAAGTCTACCCTCCTTAGAAATTTCATCCTCGAAATTAAGATGGTCGTACTTCTTCTAGAGTCTCGTCCCTAACAATCAAAGTCTCAGAACTTACCTAAATCATACAATTTAAAAGAATGGCATACAGGGTCATGGCATACGATGGTAGTGAAAGTCTCAACTAGGTATACTAGTCATGCTAAACCAAAATGGTCATAGGGTATCAAAACACACAAGCAATCTAGGGTGCTAAACTAGAAAAGTTACAGAAATAATAATCATCAAAACTGTAAGGCAGTCTACCATCCTACATGAAAACTGGGACTCATACAAAAAATAAAGATAACTACCAATTATCTATAAAGGGGTACTATTCAAGAAAAAAAATCAAAATCAGAAGTTAAAGAATGAAAGTCAATTGCATGGAAATCCAACACAATATATATTAAGAATATTTAGTCTCGATACGATCTAAGTTGATCAAATTGGGAAAATCAAGATTTGGGCAATATAGAGGACGCGTTCAACAAAGTCTGAGAACGAGCATACAAGGATAGAGATTCAGGTCACAATCAAATTTAATTCAATTGAGTACAACCCAAGATATTAATATGATAAGAAAAGATAATCGAAGTCGATTTGGTCGTGATTAAGGAAACTAGGATTCAATGGTATTGAAAGCCCCTTTTAGGGAAAAACAAGAAAGATTTCATAAGAAGTCAAGTTAATCATCTCTCTCTAATACCATCAAGTTTATCATTTGCCAATCATATTTTTATCTCACAAGTCCCAATATGAAAATCAACCTTGATATGACTATCATCGAAATTTTATAACCTTCAGTCATCTAAACCTTTTCCATGATCACCATAGACAAAATTCCAAACTTTTAAAACATTCCCCACGAAGCATACCCCTTTTATTTAGAAATCAACACTTATTCATTTAATCAAATTTCCAAATTCCTTCACCTCGTTCTAAATTAGATCCGAAACCTCTAAATTCAGTTTATGAAATCCTTGAACTTGTTTAAATCGAGTCTCGTATTTACTAAACTCCAATACCACTATGTCATACAAAATTTATTCTTATTTATAAATCAACCTTCATATTTCTTCAACGTTCACCTTCAAATATTATCTTTTTGAATTCTACATTTTTTTCCTCTAAAAATAATTCCTATAACTTAAAATCCTTGTGTTCTCTCTGTCTCTAGTCACCCTCTTACAATATCTAGTTTAATTTCGCAAGATCATCGAATACAATTAAATTCTCTTTTCCATTACTAAATTTCTACATAGTCTTAGAGTAGAAGTTCCCAAGAATCAATAACCAAGATTTTCTAAGTTCTCAAAACTAGGTTGACCTCTAATATCCTCATTAGTTTTTTTTTGAAACACATCCATGAATTACTCATAACCAAAATTTTCTGTGATTGTTTTTAAATTGATAATATTTATCTCTCGATTTCATTCTAAACCTTTACCACATCTCCATCTCAATTTTTATATTTGACATCCAACATTTTGATTCCTACAACCTCTCATATGATAACCAATTACGTCATTTTCGAACTAGATGATTTACGTCACTTCCTCAACATTTCTCAGGTAAAATGATATGAAGATTCAAGGGTTTCAAAGTATAGCTGACAGAATTAGATACGAGACAGAGAATTGATGTAATCAGGACAGTTATATAAGACAAAGAATGATGGTAATAAAATATTGGCATGAAGAAAAATGATAATAGAATCTGTTCTGCTTATCTGTTTAAAAGAAGGAACTATTTTGAAACCAGAGCTATAATATTAAATCCAAGATAAGGTCTAGCAAAATCATCGATTCATTGTATTAAGAAGAAATTCATAGTAAGAAGTTACACAAAGGTTTATAAAAATAACTAAACCTACTCCTAAGTTAAATAATAAGAAACAAAACAAAACAAACAAATAATAATTCCTTTTTTTTTGAAGGACTGAAACAAAAGTAGAAAAAACATGTTCAAAAATATTTAAGGAACAATCTGATAATAATATGCGTCTATCCAAAATCATGGTGCTTTAAATCCTCGTCATACTAGTAAGCAAGGCTACGATAATCACAGAGTCATCGACTAAGGCACATACCTCTAGAATCATGGTATTTAAAATTTTTGCGATTCCGCTAGCTTGGCTGTGAAAACCTTAAATTCCCACACCCGAGAAATATATCCAAAGCCAGACTATATGTCCTCACCATACTGGCTAATGTGACTGTAGAAGACTAGATTCCATAACTTAGATGACCTAGCCCATATAATTTTATCTTGACAAAAATTAAATTAAATCAAGAATGGATACCCAAAAATTAAATTTATCAACGAACATCAAGATTCAAAAATGAACAAAATCCATCAAATCATATAAATACAAACTTGGATGCCACAGCTAACATCAAGATTCAAAATTCAACAATCATCCATCAAAATCAATAAATACAAACTCAAATTCAACAATAATCCATCAAAATCAAATTCAACAACAGAAAGTAAAGATAAATCAAATCAAGGGAAGAAGAGTTTTCAAATCGAAGTTAAAATAAGATTTTCAAGGGTCGTCCCAGGAATCTCTCAAGGAATCCTAAATGTGATTGAGTACCTTCAAAATATATCCTAATCCTACTGCAGGCTGTAGTGGTACTCTAGTTCGAATACCACTACATAAACTCGATCTACATGGGCCACCACTAAAAATGTGTCACGACCCGCACCCTAGAGAAAGGGCACAAAAAGTGGGTACGTCCAGCCTACGCCGCAGTGTCGGCGGTAGAATGCTGTCCTAGATCACAACATCTAACAATATAATGCTAAGCAGTTTATACTCCCCGAATGGGGGTGACATAGAAGAATGTAAACTCAATCACATCTAAGGTAGAGCATAATAGAAGATAGATAAAACATGAAATCCACAAAGAGATACATCAGATAGAAGTCTAAGTGTCTAAGATACACAAGCCAGAAAACATCACAAATCTCAAATACAGTAATCCATAAATACAACTCAAGACAACTGGAAATAAGCTATAAGCAAAACCCTAGCTATCTATACAACCTCTACTGTGTCTCCTCTAGGCTAGCAGGCAATCTCCAGGCTATCTGTAAAATTTATCAACAGGTCCAGTCAGGACAGGAGCGAGCACAATACATCTCAACAGTTCATAGCAGGTTAGAAATTATGATCATGCAGTAAAGTAAGATACAGGTACTGAAAGAAATACAGTATGTAAACAGAGAGAGAACTGTAATAGAAATATCTACTATAATAGAGAACTAACAGTGGCTAGTAAGTCAGAGTACAATATAGACATGTAAATGGCATAGGATGATTCTGATGAGACACTACGGAATGATTTTGATGAGATACTACTTGGATATTATTCACAAGTCCACTTCTAATCTCCCGTACCCCAATCAATACACAAGGATCCAGCCAGGTTATGTTATGATTCATGCAACGGCCCCCGAAGGGTGGTACATGATAATCCCATAAATGGGGATTCTAGGAAGCCCAATAAATGGGAGGATTCAAGGAAGATTCTGTGATCATGAGAGTACATGTCACAAGTGATTCAATGAACCATGAAGCATAGTGATACGCCATGTAAGTGAAACGTACAGAACATGAAGTATCCGATGCTCCCTGAGGGGATAACATCTCAAGAAGAGATCCATATAGTACTAATCCGTGTGACCAACGTGACAGTATCAAGTAAAGTAATTTAAAGCAGGAAAATAATTCTAAACAGGATATGAAATGATCAGAGAATGTACTCGCCTGCTATCTGAGTGTTCGGATGAAAAGTACTGTCCGAGGAGAGGAGTCTGGCTCCTAATCAGAACAGCACAAGTCACAATAAGTCCAAAATGGTAACATGAAGTTCTACTATGCATTCTACATGATTCTAGGTCAATCTAGACCAAAGTCAACTCTTAGTTAACTTTGGTCAACTATAAAGTCAAACTAGGTCAACTCTAGTCAACTGTGGTCAAACTAGCTAGGGTTGAGTCAACAATGGTCAACTAGTCTAGGTTAGTCAATTCTAGGTCTAAACAAACTAAGTATATGCAAATCAAGTATCCAAGATAGCTACTAACTCATAGCCTAAGTCACTTGCTAAACCAAGCACAAAACTAAACCATAAGCTAACTAGACACACAAACTTAGTCATATATATATATATATATATATATATATATATATATATATATATATATATATATATATATATATATAATTCACATTCACATATTCATATACATAGATATATATAGGAAAGCTATATATATATATATATATATATATATATATATATATATATATATATTTATATATATATATATATATATATATATATATATATAAAGAGAGGTAAAAAAAAAAAAAAAAAAAATATATATAAAGAGAGGTAAAAGAGAGGTAAAAGGGTAAGTGAGTATGTGTGTGTTTGGCATGTGTGTGAAAGGATATGTGTTAATGTTTTCAGATTTAGTGATATGTAGGTGTATGTGACATGGGATACATGGTGTCAAAGGGTGTATGAATGCATGTGTGTAAAAGGTTATAGGTTAACTCAATTTATAGAAATGCATACATACATACTTATATTGTATACATGCAGTCATACATATCATATATGCATACTTGCATTCATTCATGTACCTATACATACATACATATTTGAATACATTATATACTTGCATACATTATATTCATATAAGCATACTCTACATTATATTACATTAATTCCTGCATACATGCATACATACATATTATGTATATTACATTACATGTTACATACGTGTATACTTCATTACATTATACTTACATTCATGCATATTAGATACTTGAATTTATATTAACATATTGCATACATTCATTTCATTCGTGTATCTATGCATTACATACATGTTTTATACATATGCACACATTGTATATTCATATTATTTCATACATTAACATAGAGGCATACAAATATGCACACATCATATATTTTATACCTTCATTACCTACATATCATGTTATATATTATCATTCATTCCTTTCATATATTACATTATCTTTAAGTTGAATACATCATATATGGATACAATACATTATCTTGCATGCTTGTATTCATATATTATATTCTATATTACCTATATACATGTATTTTCTCTATTCATTCAAGCTTGTATCATATACTCTACATTACCATACATGTTATCATTATATATTACATTACAATATTTATACATTATGCATTCATATCTATCATTACATATATATCTTGCATTCATATCTAGCATTCATTATATACTTTCATGCATACATTGTATATCATTCTTGTATTCATGCATTTATCCATTGCTTACATACATTATATTAATTGTATTCCTACATGCTTGCATTCAATCATATATATACATTAATGTAAAGAGGATATATATCATATATTTATTATTTCATTCATCTAATATATCATACATTATATACTCCATATTCATTTAATATCCATACTACATAGGCTCATAGGTTACACAAAATGCATATATCGTATAGTCACTCTTCTACTTAAAATCAATAATGTACCAATTGGGCCTCTACTAAATTCTAGGATTAAAGTATATTGTAGCCCTTCGTGTTAGCTTTCTGAAAATTTAAACGGATCATATTTTTGTGTCCGGAAACTCCTGGAATTGCAAAAACACCGAAACGCGTTCATCTTTCGTACAGCTGACACTCAAATAATTTTACAGAAAGTTTTAGAACGAATTTGGCTTACTAAAATATATATTTGGAAAGCTAACTTCGATACGGTTCTTTTAAAAAAAGGGAGATAAATCGGAGTTCTAAGCTAAAAGTTATGATATTTCTAAGTTGCTTTGGTTAATAAAAACGTGGATGAATATTATGACGAATTTGAGTTATTTTGGACAAAAGGACACATATAGGCCAAGATACTTGGATACAAACATAGGTATCCAAATGAAACTCATTCTAACCATCATAACTAAGATAATCCACTCTCTAACCATTATAAAACTTAATTTAAATATCTATTTAAACTATTATCATACATACATACATATGGGGTGTACTAATTTGGGATCTATCAAGTAGGACACAAGACACATATCTAAAATCCTCAAGAGAGCTCCAAATGGCCTCAAATTTGAATCTAAATGGGACACATGCATGAGGATGGATCCTACGGATTCAAAATTAATTTATATGCAAAGGAAATCGATTTAGAGGATGGGTTTTACTATTGGGAGTGGAATCCCAATGAAATCCTTTAGGACACGGCTCCGATACGAAGATCCCTCAAAGTGGACACTCCTTCTTGCACTCCTCTTCCAATCCTTGGTAGCACCTTCCCTTGGAGAATGGGAATGATTGAGGGAAGGTTTGGTGAATGAATGATTTGATTTGGAGATCAAATCAATGGGAAGGCTCTCTAAAATTGGAGAAGAACAAAAGGAAAATAAAAGAGGCAAGATTGTAATGAATGAAATGAATCATTCTCCCCTAAAGGTGGCTGCTATAAAGAGTCCATTAGGGATAATGGAAAATGTCCTAATTGCCCCTCTCTAGTCTCATATGGTTAAGTCTAGACTAGGTTCAAGTTTGGGGTCAAAATGATCTAGTTTTGAGTCTCTAACTTAACCATTCTAACATTATAAAAATTAGTTTAATTAACTAACTTAAATGTTGGGTCTTGTGAGCCATGCTTAACTTAATATTGGATCCCATCTAGAGTTCAAGCTACCCGGGTCACAATATAAGTCGGAACGAGACGAAACTCAAACCCGACTAAACAAATCCAATAAAAACAATATTAAAAATATAAAATTTTCCCAAAATATTAAAATATGAAAAATGACCAAAATTATAATACATCAATTTAAATATTATTAAAATAATCTAAAATTCATCAATTAATCAAAATCCTAAATAATTCAAAAGTCACAAAATGACCAAAATACCCTTAGTCTAAAAAGTTGTAAATAGTCATTCTAATCACATGGTTAGGTCCCCATGGTCATGGTTAGTCTCTAGGCTCAACAGTTCTAGAGTTCACTAGCTAACACATCAAAATTATAATTTACCAATTTTAAATAGTATTAAATTAATTAAAAAATTCCCATAAATCATAAATCCTATTATTAAATAATAAACTTTTACAAAAGTTCAAAATTATCCTAATTTTAGAAAAGTGGGTGTTACAAAGTTTGATTTACAAGTGTCTATCGTTACAACAGATGGGGTTCCTGGAGGCATTTTGAGTGCTTCTCGGCGGAATCGTTCAATGAAACTTTCAGTAGTTTCATTATGTCTTTGCTTGATCTTGTTAAGGGCAGATATAGTCATATCGTTGATACCCTCATAGAATCGTTCCAGGAACATCTGTTTAAGCCCGACAAATGAAGTGATAGAGCCGTCAGGCAGGCTGCTGTACCAATCGTATGCTGTGCCGGCTAAGCAGCCGACGAAGACTCTAGTAAGAAGAGCATCGCTTGGCTGGAGCTGGACAGTCATTACCTCAAAATGGTTAATAAACTGACTCAAAGAAGTGCTGCCGTCAAACAGCATGATCGTGGGAATCTTATACTTTGGAGGGAATGGTACTTCCTTCCATTCAACCGGGTAAGGTTGTTTGATCCCCAGCCTCTGTAGACCATCTTTCTCTTTGAAGGCTTCAAACTGAGTACGCAGAAGTTTTATAGCTTCATTGGCATCTCCTGAGGATGGAGAAGTAATGGGCTGGCTTACCGTGTTAGGAGGAGGAACAGTATGGTAAGCACTACCCCCAGCCCCTGAATGATTGGGTGTAACTTGAATAGGTATGGAGGCTATTTGAGGAGAGGTACCCCCAGACCCTCATTGACAGGCATCGATGATGATATAATCTCAGGATTTACAGCAGGTGCAGTCGGTGATACTGTATGTTAAGCTACAATAACGACATGCATATTTGTGATCATTTCAGCCATGGTCTTCAATTTGTCTTCCAGTGTGGCTATTCGTTGCTCTTGACTTGCCGAACTAGAAGTGTATGGATCTTCAGTAACGACATAGGCTGACACTTCTCTGGGTACAGTAGAAGACACTGTCTTCTTAGAGCTTTCGCTATATGCATCATAATCAGAGAAAGAATCATCCCCTGAGTGAGAAATGGAGAAATGACCAGAGGGATCTTGGAGAAGATTCCTATGACCGACTGTGTCTCGGCTTCGGGATCGGGTGTGTCGATATACTCCTTCAGAAGATTCATAGAGTAAATCTAGATACCGTTGACTGGGCTTGCGGGGCTTGTCGTACTTTGAACACTTCTTACCCCTATTGTCTCGAGAAGCCATATTTACAGAGGCATAAAGCACCTTGTCTTCGTCTTCTGACATTGGTTCAAAAGTTAAACGATCGAAGACAGATCGTTTTGTTGTCTGGTAACAACACTTGATAACCACCTTGTGATTACAATGGCGTTCCAGTGGTTGGATTGGAGGTGTTGAAGTGTTGTCCCACTTCTGCTTGAGGTGTTCCCGAAGTTCAGGGATATATTCTTTGACGACATTCGGAACATGATTCCGATTCTTCAGATGCTTTGTCCCGTGAGTATACAGAGAAGTACTCAACTCGTTGGCATAGGTGTCAGGATTTTTCCTCCTGGAAGTTTGCTTCTGATGCAAGTTCGCCTTCGACATTGGTTGCTTGCGTTTATTGAGATAAGCCCATAAATCGGCAAATTCACCCTCAGGAGCCTCCGTCTGAGACACCAGCAATTTCCTCTGCTTTGAGCGGGATATTCGAAGAGTTGGAAGATCTTGGAAGTGTGCTACTGGAGTAGACAAGATGCCTCTCTGATCAATATTCTTCTCTTTAGCAGGGAAAGAAGAACTCTTGTTTGAGAGAGTTTTGATACTGTTTGGTACCGAGGTACGTTCAGATGGATCTTCCGAGGTAAAAACCGGAGAAGACTGGGAAAAGACCAAAGGGCATTTTCCTTTATTTTGTGCAGAAAGGTTGGCCAATGAGCATTTTCCTCTGTTGTTTTCCAGGTTTTGGACTACGGAAGATTGAGAAAAGACCAAAGGGTCTTTTCGTTTGTTCTGAGACGAAGGAGGAATAGTCAAAAGACTACCCCATGTGGGTTGCACCAGTGCAATATGAGGCTTTGGAAGGGGGCAGAGCCTTTCTCGTTGTTATTAGAAGAGGGAAGAATAGTCAAAGGACTATCCCCTTGGGTTGTGCTGGAACATAAGAGGCAACAACTTGCCCTCTGGAGGAGATGGCAGATGGCTCCTTAGCCATAGAACCAGCAGGGGGTACAACCTGTGCTCTGAAAGAAGCAGCAAGTGAATCCTTGGCTATAGAGGGCCTAAGTTGCATTCTGGTTGAAGAGGTAGTGGATTGCGCAGGAGGAAAAGATGCCGCCAACTGCGCCAAAGGGAGAGGAGTCCTGGACTTTGCCATAGCAGCATAAGTCGTGAATTGTGCTGTGGCAAGAGAAGTAGCGTGCTGCGCCTGGACCACAGGAGCTTTGGATTGTGCTTTGGCAGAGAGGGTGGTGGATTACGAAAGGGTAGAAGTGGCCATTGGTCCCCTGTCAGAAAAGACAGCAGGCTGCGCAGACGACTTCGGGGTCAATACTGAATGGACCTTGTTTTTGACAGAGGTCACAGTACGATGAGTAGCCCCAGAGTTGATTATTACTTCGTAGGCAGTCTGGTTGACCTTCACAACCAGCGTCTTATGCATCTTTCCGATAGACGCAATGTCACATTGAGTTGTCACTTCCTCGTCGAAGGAGAAAGTCGTCCCCAGCAGAGTCGCCATTTTGTTTGCAAAAACAAAAGTTTATTTACAAACTTTGAAAGAAGATTACAAATGAATTCTGGAAAAGTACAACTTTAGGAATCCGATCAGAAGACGATCGCTTTATCCCTTGGACTATGTGAACTTTGAAGACTTTAACCTCTGAAGAATGCAGCAGTACTTGGACAAGAACTCCTGATCTCTTATGGTCTCAAAAATGACCTGATGCCTTTAATGAAGAACTTGAAACTCTATTTATAGAGTTCTAGAAATAACTGTTTTGTAGTTATTCTGGACTGTGCACAATGAACTGCGCTAGTGACAGACTGTACATGCTATAAACTGCGCTGGCCTTTGGGTAGTTGCTCAATCGTGGGCTAACTGTATTCAGACACGTGGCATTGTTTGATTAAAATGTGCTTGGTCGTGTACAGACGGTTGCCACATGGTGAGCAATTGATGGCATGTAAGCCATGTAAGAAATGTCAGTTATCTTCAAAAATCGATGGATCGCGCCAAGGAAAAATTGTCATTGCATTGTGCTGGAGACTGGACTTGGTTAAACTGCGCTGAAGAGGATCTAACAGACCGCGCTCAGGTTGGACTGGCAGACTGTGCTGGACTGTACAGCTGTTCTCGAGCGCCGTACTGAACGGGATACAAACGGATCCCTCGTCTGTCGTGCTGTCAGTTGTCAAGAGATTTGATATTTATTGTCAGGTAATCATGACAATGCCACATCAGATTTGGGCGCTGTCTGCTGATGGCGCTGTCCATGTGTGCGCAATCCACGTTTGCGTAATCTAACAAATGTTGCGCAGTTTAATTTCTGTATATTTGATTGTGGGTGCAACTTGATTTTTAGGTTCTACATCGACGTGATAGGTTTGGGTACTTCTACTGGAAAATTTATGTGGACTTATCATCCTTGGCGCACCTTGGTTTTAGGTACAGATAATAAGTTGAAAGAGAGAGAGAGAACCAACATATTTACTCAGAGGTAATTTGGACGTGATAAATATGGGATTGATGGTAGAGCTTTCCTACTCAGAGGTGATATGGACATGGTAGGAATGACTCTGGAGGGAGATACGCAAAACTACTCAGAGGTAATATGGACATAGAAGTTCTGCTAGGGATGTAATCCTTTACTTTTAAATAAAAGATAAAAAATTTTGTGGTGTGCTCATTTTTGCTATCATGAACTGATGATTTATGTGGACCTATTATCTTTTGCGCACCTTGGTTGTTAGGTACAGATAATAAGTTTGAAAGAACCGACATGTTTGCTCAGAGGTAATATGGACGTGGCAAATATGGGGTTCAAATGATGAAGTCTTCCTACTCAGAGGTGTTATGGACGTGGTAGGAGTGACTATGGGGGGATACGCAGAAATACTCAAAGGTAATATGGACGTGGAAGTTCTGCGATCGATGTACGAAAATGCAGGGGTTGTTCGTACGAGATGTTTACTCAGAGGTAATGTGGACGTGGTAAATATGATAAGCAGCGCAATCCTACGCGGTGTAAGATTACGCTTTACAGGGCATAGAGGAGCAACTCAGAGGTAATGTGGACGTGGTTGTTCTTCTACTGGGGATAGAATGCCATGGAACAACTGGGTTCCGAAAGCATAGGATTTTTGTGAAGGAAAGATGTATGTGAGCTCTGATGATCAGGTCCACTGACTCCTTTCTTGGGTAGAGATAGAAGTACATGTCTGAAAGATGTCATGAGTAGTACTTTTTTAGAAACTTGCCGTTGATGGCCATCATGAACAAGTCCCCGTTCGGTCGAGCGAGGCGGTAAGCACCGTTTGAGTATACCATCTCTATGATGAAAGGTCACTCCCACTTGGGCTCGAACTTTCCTGGTATTTTGTGAGTCAACAACATTGGCCTCCTGACTGCCAGGACCAGGTCGCCTATTTAAAAACTCCTCTGCTTGACCTTTTTGTTGAAAGCCTGTGATATACGGGCTTGATAAAGTTCAATACGCTGCTGAGCTAGAAGACGTTTTTCGTCTAGTGCCTCCAATTCTCGCAGACGACGACATTAATTGTCTTCTTCTGTGAGTTGATTTGTGATCGCTACACGGAGTGAGGGTATCTGGATCTCGAGAGGCAGTACTGCTTCGCTCTCGTAGACTAAGGAGAATGGTGTATTTCCCGTCGGAGTCCGTATCGTTGTACGGTAAGCCCAAAGGCATTCGTCGAGCTTTTCGTCCCAGTTGCGTTTGTTGGATGACACGACTTTTTTGAGTAGCTTGAAGATAGTCTTGTTAAACGCCTCGGCCAATCCGTTTTCTGTCGGATTGTAGGCGGTCGATGCCATATTTTGAATACGATTCTTGTCACAGAATCTGCTAAAAATATGGCTGATGAATTATGGATCGTTATCATGGATAATCCTTCGAGGTACCCCAAAATGGTAGATGACATGGTCCTTGATGAAGCTGATCACCCTAGAGCTCTTCACTTCCGTCAGCGGAACAGCTTCTGCCCATTTGGACAAGTAGTCGGCGATAGCCAGGATGAAGCGGTGTCCCCTCGATGAAGGAGGGGTGATCGGTCCTACAATGTCCATGCCCCAAGCTTCGAAGGGCCAAGAAGCGACCGTAGGATGTAGTGGTTCCAACGGTGTATGGATGAAGTCGGCATGGAGCTGGCATGCATGGCACTTCTTAGCATAGTCGACAGCGTCGGCTGCCATGGTGGGCCAGTAGTAACCTATACGTCGCAGTCGATCTTGCAACTTAGGCCCAGGTTGATGAGCCCCGCAAGTTACGTCGTGAGCTTCTCGAAGGGCTTCGGCTGCTTCTTCGTTGGATAAACATCGAAGGAGAAGTCCATCGTAGGAGCGTCGGTACAGCATTTTAGTAGTTGTATCGTAATAGAATCGAAAGGAACGCCTCCTGACTGAGATAGCTTCTTTCGGGTCCTTTGGGAGAATTCCGTAGACAGCGAAGTCGATGAATAGGAACCTCCAGTCTCGGGCATTAACACCAGCACTTATTGACATGGCATGGGCCATTTGTGAGCATAGATTATTTTTAGGACAGACCAAGTCTCGACTGACTACCGTGACGTAGTGTTGAGTCCCGAGGGGTGCTGCCAATGAGGCTACGAGGCCAGCCAGAGCGTTAGCCTCCAGGTTTTGTAAATGAGGTACATGTTTGATGAAGAACTTGGTGAAGGTTGAAATAATGTTCAATACAACTTCATGGTAAGGAACCAGATATTTATGGCGAACTTCGTATTGTCCTCTGATCTGGTTAACGATGAGTTTTGAGTCGCCGTAGGCTTCCAGATGATCCACCCCCAGCTGTTGCGCTAGCTGGAGACCTATGATGAGAGCGTTGTACTCAGCAACATTGTTGGAGCACGGCATCAAAAGGGAGTAAGCACGTTGGATGACCAGCTGATCGGGGGAGACTAAGACTACCCCCACTCCGGCGATGATTTGGCCTTTGGGGCCTGTTCTTGAAGTGCCATCGAAAAACATCCGCCAGACGGATCTTTCTTCGGTGACATTTGATTCTTGGACCTCATCCGGGATGTCTTCATAGAGTCTGGAGGACTCTGGGATGGGGTGTGCAGCTAAAAAGTCGGCCAGAGCTTGACCCTTGACGGCTTTTTGTGGAACGAACACCATATTGTATGGCGTCAACAGGATCGCCCATGTAGCAAGCCGGGAGTTCAATGATCATGGCTTCGTCATGAGAACCCTGAGCTGATTGACTCGGAAGATGACATGAATTGTCTGGCCCGAGACATAATGGCGAGTCTTCTGGATGGCGAACACTCTTTTTCAACGGGGTTGTACCGGTGTTCGGCCCCGATCAGTGTCCTACTGAGGTAGTAGATAGCTTGCTCGTAGCCCGCATCGCTGTTCTGGGCCAGCAGAGCGCCGAGAGAATGATTCATGGCACGGACGTAGAGAAAAAATGGTTTGCCTACGACGGGTGCCACCAGGACTGGCGGGCTCGTCAAGTAAGCTTTGATATCATCGAAAGCTTTCTAGCATTCTTCTGTCCAGACGTAAGAGACCCCCTTCTTCGTAAGCTAGGTGAAGGGTTGGCATTTTCCGGAAAGGTTTGCTATAAACCTTCGGATGTATGCAAGACGCCCTTGCAGGCCTCAAAGTTCTCGGAGGTTCTTCGGAGGGTCCATGTCAAGGATGGCCTTGGTCTTCTCGGGGTCGACATGAATGCCTTTCGCCGTGATAATGAAGCCTAAGAACTTTTCGCTAGAAACCCCAAGGAAGGATTTAGCGGGGTTCATCGCGCTCGCATGAGATCGAAGACTGTCTTTAGGTTCTGTAGGTGATCACCTTTGAGATGACTTTTGACAGCAATATCATCGACATAGCATTCGACTGTTTTGCGAAGATGTTGACGGAAGATAATACTCATAGCTTGTTGGTATGTAGCACCAGCATTCTTCAAGCCGAAGGGCATCACTGTGTAGCAGAAAACCCCTTTCAGTGTCCTGAATGACGTGTGCTTTGCGTCATCAGGGAACATCTTGATCTGATTGTAGCCCGAGTACCCATCCATAAAAGACATGCGCTCGAAGCCATATGTATTGTCGATCATCACATCAGTGATTGGAAGCAGAAATTTGTCCTTCGGGCAAGCAGTGTTGACATCCCTGAAGTCGATACAGACTCGTATCTTCTCATTCTTCTTGGTGACAGGAACGACGTTGGCCACCCAATCCGGGTGTTGTTCTTCACGAATAAATCTGCTGGTCAAGAGTTTGTCTACCTCTTGATCGATAGCGTTCATGATGTCAGGACGAAAACGTTGTTGTTGCTGCTTTATAGGCTTGTCCTCAGGTAAGATGTTAACCTTATGCATCGCGATCTGGGGATCAAGTCCCGGCATATCTTCGTAGCTCCAGACGAAGAAGTCGATATATTCTTTGGCCAATTGGACCAAAGATTCCCGGTCTTCTCCTTTTAGGCTTTTGCTGATGAAGATGGGTTTGGAAAAAGATCCATCCCCAAGGTCGATCTGTTCGACTTCGTCTTCGGTAGGGGGTTCCGTAATTCAAAACGAGACTCCCACTTTGCTTCTAGGCATTGAGCCCAAGGTTCTTCCTCAAAGAATTCTGGCATTTGGTCTTTGCCTTCATCTTCTTGAGATTGTGCAGATGCCATGTTGGCTGATAGCACCTTCTTGAAGACTGAGCCGATACTGGTATCAGAATCCCAAGTTGATGCTTTGGGCGAATGAGAATTTCTACTTCTTCTGCCTCCGAACTTTCTGAAGTTGTCGGCGGCGTGACGTAGCCTACCCCCCGTCGAGTTCGATGATAGTAGTCCTGCGGCTTTCCTTTAGGTGTTGGGAGCCGGAGAGGAAGACGCCGACCCTTGCCGTAATTCAGGCCTTTGTTGCTTTTTAGATCGTAACCCATCTTTTGGATGAGGTACTTTGCCTTGTCCATGTACCGGTAGACTTGTATTCTGCCAGTATCTGGTTCTTGCTCGAGTGGCGGGAGGTCTTAATGACGCTCGACTTTGCCGAAGATGATGGATTCTTCATCTCGATTCCGCGATAGGACTACGAAACAGACCCCTTGGGACGAGACTACTCGATTTACATGATTGACGGCCGTTATTTGTGTTTGCAACGACCGTAGTGCGTTATCTAATATATACATGGAATTCCAATGTGGAAGACTAGAATAATTAAAAGATACTCTATTATTGATGAAACACGAGATTTTGTCCCGCGGGATTACATTGTCCATAGAGGGTGCATCTACATAAGCAGATATATATTCCCCTAGCTCTTCATTTGTGAGTACTGGGGTTGGATCGGGAGAGTCCACCGCATCTTTGACCTTGGGGTTCGAGAGGGCTATGTGGGCCTTCTCTGGAAGCTTTGATGAGACAGATGATTGTGGAGGCTTGTCTTTAAGACATACCTTCAGAGGTGCCTCAACTGCGCCTTCAGTAATTGGTGCCTTTCCTTGTAGTTTTGCCACAAGGGGAGCCGGTGTTTGAGAAAGCTTTCCCTTGAGCCGTATCTTCAAGGGAGCTTCAGTAGGTGTTCTACCTAGAGCAGTTGGTGCTTTTCCAGGTAGCTTGATGGTCATGGGAGGTAGCATCTGAGGCGGTTTCCCTTTGAGTCGAATTTTCAAAGGAGCGTCGGGAATCATCTCTAGCTCCATGTCCGTCTCTGCTGTCGTTTCTGCTTCATTGTCAGCATCATTGGCTTCCCCTTCGTCGGGCGACTTGTACAGGGTAGAATCAGTGAAGTAGGCTTTGACCCATTTGAAATGGTCAATATCCACGAACTGTGTCCGGATGATGTCGTTGGTGGACACGTACTTCATACATTGGTGGAGTGTAGATGGCACCACCATGTACTCATGCAGCCACGGACGACCCAGTAGGAGGTTGTAGTTGACGTTAGCGTCCACGACATAGCAAGTCACCGCGGTTCGGAGGTTTCCGATATGACACTTCAGCCGTATTTTGCCCAGCGGCTCGTTTTTGCAAGCATTGAAGCCACTGATTGTAGTGTTGGAAGGCGCCAACATTGGGATCCCCAATGTTGAGAGTAGCGTCTTCGGGATGATGCTGAAGGAAGACCCTGGATCGATCTGAATCTGCTTCACCTTAACCGAACCAACATACCCTGTGTAATACAGTGGCCTGTTGTGCCGGTTGTGCTTGAGCAGCATGTCTTGTTGGGTAAAAGTTATGTTGGGGATAACTTCATCCGCACAATGACAGTGCGCATATGTGGTCGGAAGATCCTCAGGCTGCTTGACCTGGCTGATGAAGGATTCAGCATCCTTCAGGGCTTCACAGAGAGCTTCACGAGTGTCCTTTGAAAGACGAAGAAGCTCAAACAGAGATAGGCGGACAGGAGTACTGGCAAGTTGTGCCAGTATATCGAAGTTGTGGGGCTTGGCTAGCCCCGAAGCATTCTTCTTTCACAAAGGCTTATCGAAACGGGCCTCTACATACTTCTGTTTATTGGCTGCTGGAGGCCTGGATGGGCCCTCTTTCTGGGCAACAGGGACGGTGCAAGGAGGCACAACCTCGACGGCAGCTTCGTCAGGTTGGGCATTCTGATGTGAATGCGTCTGTACAGGAAGTGCCTCTTCCGTAGAGGAAGATACCATGCGGCAAGACTTGATCTTCCGGTCCTTGGTTTTGGAGGCAGAGCGTACCTCCGGTTGAGTAACTTCGGCGACGAGGTCAGGGTGAACCCATAAGACCTCTCCCCGGGATGTGGTGAGTGGGATGAGTCCACTCACATTGTCACAAGTAGGTGGTAGGTTAACCACCTCCATTGTCGCCTTTGGGATGGGGACGACGCCATCTTGTGTTGTGGTTGGCGGCAAGGTGCCAAATTGGAGTGACACCAGGTTGGCCGAGACCGTTTTCTCCTCATAGTCGACGGAGATAACATCTGCATTGATCATGCGCTGGATGTAGTTTTTAAGGACGTAGCAGTCCTTAGTTGGATGTCCGACAAACCGATGGTAGTGATAGTACCGCGGATTGTCCACTCTCCCAACCTCGTCGGGACGCTTCGGGTCCGACAACTTGATCTTGTCACCCTGCTTCAATATCTCGAAGAGTTACAGAATGTCTTTATCGTTGAAAGAATAAACCTCCTTTGGCCTTGGTGCAAGTGGAGGCTTCTGAGTAGGTGCTGATACATCTTTGGAGGCATTGACAGTCAACGCCTGCTTCCCCTTCATCTCTCGTCCAGGGTTGTTGGCTGTAGGCTATTTTTCCTTGTCCTCAAAGGCAGGGAAACTGACTCCCAAAAGACGAGTATTGGACGCCTTCTTTTTTGCTGCTTCGGCCTCGATGATCAAGGAACTCCAGAGTTTGATCGCAGACAGCATGTTCATGCTGCAGGAGGAGAGGAGTGCATGTTCTGGCATACCCGGGGGTAGTCTGAAACAGGCTTGTTGGAAACGTTCGATGAATGCTCGAACCATCTCATTCTCCTTCTGACGCACCTCTATGAGGGACGCCATTGTCATGTCCTTTCCCCCATCGTAGAAATGATCGAGGAAGAGACGCGTCAAGTCGTCGAAGGAAGATATGGAGTTGTCGGGGAGACTGCAGTACCAGTCGTAAGCCACTCCTTTCAACGCCCCGACAAATATGCTAGTGAGTAGTGCGTCTTCCTTTGGGAGATGTCCCGTTTGAGACTGGAAGTACGTCAGATAGCGGCGTGGAGAGTCCTTCCTGTCGTATGGCGTCAATGTTTGTGGTTTATATTTAGGAGGATAAACCACTTTGTTCCACTCGAGGGGGTATGGTTGTGGGATCCCCATCTTCTGGCGCTCCTCTTGTCTGTTTTTGGACTCAAAGCACTCGTGCAAGTCCCTGATCATCTCAACCACGTCTTCCATAGAACTGGGAGTCGGGGATGGTGGTACAGCCTGGAGTTAAGCATTTGATGGCTCCGACGTCCGTGGTGCTTCACGGTGATCCATATCCAAGGATACCCGTTGAAGGGGTACACTTGATTCTCTATTGGCCCCTGGGTCAGGACCGGTAGAAGGTGCCCCGGCCAAAGCTGACCGTATCTCAAACAGTGCTTGAGTCAGTATTTGCATGGAGGCAGAGAGGGTTTTGAGTCCTCCCTCCAAGGTATCCATGCGCTGGACGAGGTCTGCTGGCGGCGCATCTGACTCGGTATCACCCCCAGTCATGTATACTGTCATGACATGGCTGGATGTGGAGGGATTGGTCGAGGCTTCACTTTCGGCCTCACTCTCCTGTAGAGGAGTTGCTTCTCCTGGAGCTTCATCTTGGCTACCCCCAGCTATGTCGTAGGGGATATCTTTGCCTTCGGAAAGGACTTGGCTACCCCCAGCTGTGCTTTGGAGGACGTCTTCGTCTTCAGGAGGACGATCAGCAAGTGTTTGGCTACCCCCAGCTATGCTCTGGAGGACATCTTCGTCTTCAGAAGGAGGATCAACAAGGGCTTGACTACCCCCAGCTTCCTCCAAGATCTTCTTTCTCCTTCAAGTACCTTCAAACACTCCAGAGGACGGAACAGTTGTCTTGGTTTTCCTCGGCTGGCTCTTGGACGAGGACGAGGAATTGTCAGTCGTCTTTCGGATTGACGAGGAGTTAAAGATTACGTTGCATGAAGCAACCTTTAATTATGGCTCCTCTTCAATTGACACCTTCTTTCCGAGACGACGTCGGAGGGGTGTTGATGATTGCAGCCGCTGGAACACCGACTGCCTTAGTGGTGGGACTGCTATTTTGCAACAATAGTTGATGGTGACTACAACAAAGGTGTGCCCTGTGAGGGCGCATTGTGCTTGTCAGTCGACTCTCCTGATCGGCGCTTGTGACTGATCATATTACGTAAATTATTGGAGGAGAGTGCCACCTTCGTACCCCCATCAGGCGTATGGCAAGGCCAAGCACCGGGGTGGTCAAGTGAATGTTGTGCCCCCTGATCCAACACAAAACATGCGCTCAGATCAGTAGTGGGGGAACAACATCTACAGTGACTTGAACGAACCTCAGACACACAACCAATAGAGGCACGGGAGTTCAAGACCACAGGGTTTGCCTTGCTCGACTTGGTTGCGAACGCAGCAGATACGCCCAAGTGAGACAATGACTTTGAAGGTCGGCTCATTTCTGACGCAGAAGCACCCGAGTCGACCTTATACAGCTTACCATCAGCAGTGCGCATGATTGTGAGCGCATGCTTCTGGTTTGCTGCCGACATAGCACATTTGAGGCGTATGGCCCGTGCTGCTTTGGACTTCTTCATACCAGCCCTCTGGGGTGCATTATACTCAGAGTCCAAATTCTCCTCACCATGATAGCGAGTGAGTCTGTCAAAGACAGAGGCCTTCTGTGGCACATCAGAGGTGATGTGCAGGGCGTTAGCTGCGTCCCTGCTCCGTCGACGCATATTCTATATCTGAGAGGGAGATGGCTGGGGAATGTGGTCAGCCGCACGTTTCCTCGAGAGATGTGCTGCAGTGGTGGGCGCATCGTGGCTGCTGAGGACGTCAGCAGAAAGGGTAGGCTGCATCGGCGCATCCCCTTCGGTAGTGGTCCCAGAGGCGTCGACCTTGCGCACCCAGACTTGGCGAGTCTTCTTCGGCTTCGGCAGCCGCTTCGAAGGACTGGCGCTGCTTTCAGAGATGAACTCCTTATACGCCTGTTGATTGAGGCATACGACCAGCGTCTTGTGGAAGGAGCCCACCTTCACGTCGTCGGATTGCGACACAGCTTTTTCGGTGGAGGAGAAAGAATTCTCCAACAGAGTCGCCAGCTTGTTTCCCATTAAAATATTTTTATTGCAATTTCAATTACAAACAGAACAGTGTTACAATGTAGGACTTAGATGTAGTCCTAGGAGAACACTTTTATTTATCTGGATCTCTGTGTCGATGGATGTAGCTCCCCTTCCCGAAATTTTTGAAAATATTTTTTTATTTATTTAATTGAGTTAAATGGTGATTTTTAGATTTTATAAATAATTATTTAGTTAATTATTACGGTAGATGATTTTAAATCATGGTTGAGTTTTGAAGTACAAGACGACTAGGAATCATGGCACGGATAGTACAGTGGCGTGCCTTGACTAGTGTTTAGCCATGGTAGGGGAATGCCAAGCCATAGTAGTGTCCTAACTAGGAAAACCAGGCCAAGAATGATTTTTCACATCATAGCCAAACAAGGTGATGTAGGTACCAGTTCTGCCATAATAACAATATTTTGTTGTTTGATATGTTGTGCCATACATGTTTTGTATTTTATTATAAAATATTAGTTTTATGTTTGATAAATCTTGTGGTATTTTGATTATTGAATTTTTTAGTGTTCTATTATGATATCATTAACTTGCCTGAATGGTTTGTATGATATTACATTGCAGGAACTTATGTACAATTTGCACCTTAATGATATTGGAAGTCTCATGTATATAAGTACTCCATTTCAGGGCTTGCCACCTTATAAAACAAGCTTTTGATGAAGCCCTTTTAGCGTTAGATTCCCTGAGCGAATAAACTTACAAGGACTACACTTTGATCATGACTCTTGATGGGCAACCTTACATTGTAGACATCTGACATTCTTGAGGTTGTAGGTAATTAGTAGCGAGGTCCAAGTAGTATTAGTTATTTTTGTCTTTAGAATAAAGGCTAGTTTTCATACGCATTAGGGACAAGCATCTGCAAAGCTATACGAATAGTTCAACCATGGATTGGGCTTGAGTTGATAGTTATCTAATGGTAAATTGTTAACGGTGGCAAAGTTATAGGCTCTATAATAATCAACAAGCATTCATGCTACAAGTTTGGCTATAACTTGTACTCTTCACTTAGTACTTATTGACAATCTGGATTGAAATTTAGCTTTTGTCCTATAGAAAGTTTCTTGGCTTTCTTATTTTCTTATTCTTGTTAGATGACTTATTGTTCAGTAACATAAGAGGAAGACAAGTTTCTGTTATGCCATAGAATTTGGTGGTATATACCATTGCTGTTTTGAGTTAGCTCGTTGATTGTTTGTATTTTTCCTATTGTTATTATCTCAACCTTATAAAAGCTATTATGTTTGACATGCTAATGTCCAGTCTGAAGTTCATTAAATTCCAATTTGAGGTAGCAGCCCGGCCCAAACTCCGATCAGCCTACACCCAGTAAGACAAAACCGAGCCGGCCCACAGAGCAGCTTACCATCCCCATAACAGAGCTGTGCCCCCACGCTTAGAATCAGCTGAACCAGCTGAACCGAGCACCCACAAGGCCCAGGACCCACATCAGAGTGGATGAGCCCGACCCAGAGAAAACAAAACTAAACAACCAGCAATACCCAGCCCAAGCGGGCATTCGTGCAAACAGCAGATCGAGCACATGCAGGTCGTGCCTACATGTATAAGTGGGAGGGAGAGATGATAATCTCGAAACCCTAGAACTCCTGGCGACCCCTTCCCGTCCTGGCACCGCCGCGTGCAGCCGCAGGCCGGCCACGGTCGCGTCAGAGCACGCGCAAACGGTAGACACGCGCGCGCGCGACAGAGGAAGCGGGAAGACAGCAGTCGTGACAGCCCGACTTTGAGGTATGCTTTCTCCGTCATGGTTGGATCATTTTCGATTCCGTAAAGTCCTTCAGGAAGCCTATATAACCATGTAGAAACCCTAGCAATTAGGATTCGACATAGAGAACCCATCGGTCCACAAATTCGACGCAAAGTCGAACCGGAAACTGTCTAAACAGGACACAAATGACAGTCCATATACCCATGTTCGTACCTAGTTTCCAGAAAACCTGTTCAATATTTTTGCAATCTAATTAAACAGACTTTTAGACAACCTATAAGTCTTTAAACCCCTTTTTATAGTTCCTGATTTCATCGCGTATACGCGAATTAATTCTTTTCCCAAAATCGAGAAAAACCCGTTTTCAAAACATTGAAAATCCTTCCACACGACGTGCGTCCCGCCATTTTGGGCGACGTGGTCGTGCACCGAAGGCATCGAAAGGTGCGTAACAGCTTCGTGGTCGTGTGGGCTTTGGCGGAATTCAAATTGGTCGCGTGTGCGCGACGAATTTGATGTGTATCCGTCGAAATTCCCCGTATCGTGCACTTTGTAAATTCTCCAATTACTTTGTGCACGTTTGTCAGATCGAGACGAAACTTGTGCCAACAGAACCGTATCGTTTTTCTGGTCCTGTACCCCAAGTTTGGTCCGATTCTGAGACCGTTGGTAAAATTGCCGTTTTACGGGCCCCACGGTCCCATTCAACGGGTGATTTTGTGCACGGCCCGCCGGAATCCAACTCTGGACATACGGTTGGATTCGTATCGGAAAACTGGATCCGTAGACATGTAGTTTGACGACTTTAGAGACCATTGACTCTGGCACGCTTTTCGGTGCAAAGTGGGTCCAACGGCGGACATCGTTTTTGCCCGAAATTATCGTTTTGCCCCTGTGTCCAGAATTGGACTTAAGGACAGGCAATCCTAGCTAATTTGACTATTATGAGAATATTGGTAATGTTTGTTTCAGCTTTCGGAGACAGTTGTGATGACTTGGACTGTAAGGCTTACCAGTTGACGGTATTTTTTTGGTTCTTCGCGCTGCCACCAGGCAAGTATACCTTGCATTTCTATACAGCTTTATTTACATGCACTGTCTTTATTTATTATCCATTTTTTCACATATTATTGATATGTATCTTTCATATCCTGTTCGTATATCGGTATCATCGATTTGTAGACCGTGTTCACAGTTAGCCTTGCGTCTTATTGGTCGTGCCTTGATTGAGTCGTGCCTCCGTGTCTTGAACCTTGAAGCTAACCTGCGAGTCCATAATAGGGACGAAGGTTAGTAGTTATTGGACCACACCTGCGAGTCCACGCTAGGGACGAAGGTGATGCTAGCCTGCGAGTCCACACTAGGGACGAGGGTTAGTAGTAGACGCTAGCCTGCGAGTCCACATTAGGGATGAGGGTTAGTAGTATAGGGTTACGCCTGCGAGTCCACACTAGGGACGAGGGTGATGCTAGCCTGCGAGTCCACACTAGGGACAAGGGTTAGTAGTAGATGCTAGCCTGCGAGTCCACATTAGGGACGAGGGTTAGTAGTATAGGGTTACGCCTGCGAGTCCACACTAGGAACGAGGGTGATGCTAACCTGCGAGTCCACACTAGGGACGAGGATTAGTAGTAGAGGCTAGCCTGCGAGTCCACACTAGGGACGAGGGTTAGGGGTTCAAACCTGCGAGTCCACACTAGGGACGCGGGTTTGAGAATTCGTTTCGATTATCCGTTGACATCTTGACATGAGTACTCTAGTCCTTGTTCAGCAGTTTATTTTCGTGTAGCCAGTGTATAGACTCGTGCTTTATTCATTGTACCATTTTACTTATTTATTCTGTACTTTTCTCCATGCATAATAAACTGTTAGAAAGGCTCATTTTTATGTATCTTGCTAGTCCTCTGAGGACCTGATGATCTCTTCAGGTTAGTTATTGCGTGGAGTTAGTTAGCAGCTCTGGATGGCAGATTATTATGACACTTATAGGGTTCGGGTGTGATGATATTGCTTGCGGGATTCAGGTACTGATACCATGTTTTATCCAGTTCATCCAGCTCGTATTTCCCTTTTTATCATCATGATATATCATATTTATTGATTCAGTTATAGACTCATGCTATTTCTTGGAGTCTAATCGGACATGCATGTTAGTGGGCTGCAGACCACGACCCATACTTGTTCATTCTTGTTTATATGATTCATGTGGATTGAGATATAGTTTAGACTAGATTGGTTTGCCATGATTTGGCAGTATACCATAGCCTTGACAGCGTTTACGTATTCGAGTCGGGCTGGAGTCCGTTCAATACGTAGCTAGGCTTGGACACGCTTCGTATCCGAAAAGCGGGTGCGGGTCGTGACAAGTTTTTTTTGGTGGCCCATGCAGGTCAGAGCATATCGTATCGGTTACGTAACTGTACTGATACGAGCCTGCGACCTTGACTAGACCTTAGAAATCTCAATCCACTCTGCCTTGAAAATTCTCCTAGAAATTCTCCACGTCCTTGAAAACTCTTTGTTTGCCCTCGATTATACTTCCTTGCTTTCCGTACCGTTGATTCTCGTCCCTTCCTAATTCAGAGTGACAAACAATCGTGCTGTCTAGAATCCATCAAAAATCCTTAAATTATAGTATATACTGCTTGACTATTGAATATTGGTTGTTTATATATATGAGGGATTATAGATACCATATGTCCTAGATATTTGGTAGAATTATTAGTCATTGGTTAGAAGATTATAAGATTTTAGTGACCTGTGTTCCAGGGGAGTAGTGTGACCAAAGGTGGGTAGAAGTCCTCAAATATTCTTGGTTATAAAATATTTTTGAAATTAAATTTGAGGAGATTAAGGTTAAGGGAGACTTTCTTCTTGAATTTTAGGAATAGTTACGAATTAGAATTTCGAGGACGAAATTATTTTAAGGTGGGTAGATTTGTAGCTCCTCTTCCCGAAATTTTTGAAAATATTTTTTTTATTTATTTAATTGAGTTAAATGGTGATTTTTAGATTTTATAAATAATTATTTAGTTAATTATTACGGTAGATAATTTTAAATCATGGTTGAGTTTTGAAGTACAAGACGACTAGGAATCATGGCACGGATAGTGCAGTGGCGTGCCTTGACTAGTGTTTAGCCATGGTAGGGGAATGCCAAGCCATAGTAGTGTCCTAACTAGGAAAACCAGGCCAAGAATGATTTTTTACATCATAGCCAAACAAGGTGATGTAGGTACCAGTTCTGCCATAATAACAATATTTTGTTGTTTGATATGTTGTGCCATACATGTTTTGTATTTTATTATAAAATATTAGTTTTATGTTTGATAAATCTTGTGGTATTTTGATTATTGAATTTTTTAGTGTTCTATTATGATCTCATTAACTTGCCTGAATGGTTTGTATGATATTACATTGCAGGAACTTATGTACAATTTGCACCTTAATGATATTGGAAGTCTCATGTATATAAGTACTCCATTTCAGGGCTTGCTACCTTATAAAACAAGCTTTTGATGAAGCCCTTTTAGCGTTAGATTCCCTGAGCGAATAATCTTACAAGGACTACACTCTGATCATGAAACTCTTGATGGGCAACCTTACATTGTAGACATCTGACATTCTTGAGGTTGTAGGTAATTAGTAGGAAGGTCCAAGTAGTATTAGTTATTTTTGTCTTTAGAATAAAGGCTAGTTTTCATACGCATTAGGGACAAGCATCTGCAAAGCTATACGAATAGTTCAACCATGGATTGGGCTTGAGTTGATAGTTATCTAATGGTAAATTGTTAACGGTGGCAAAGTTCATAGGCTCTATAATAATCAACAAGCATTCATGCTACAAGTTTGGCTATAACTTGTACTCTTCACTTAGTTATTGACAATCTGGATTGAAATTTAGCTTTTGTCCTATAGAAAGTTTCTTGGCTTTCTTATTTTCTTATTCTTGTTAGATGACTTATTGTTCAGTAACATAAGAGGAAGACAAGTTTCTGTTATGCCATAGAATTTGGTGGTATATACCATTGCTATTTTGAGTTAGCTCGTTGATTGTTTGTATTTTTCCTATTGTTATTATCTCAACCTTATAAAAGCTATTATGTTTGACATGCTAATGTCCAGTCTGAAGTTCATTAAATTCCAATTTGAGGTAGCAGCCCGGCCCAAACTCCGATCAGCCTACACCCAGTAAGACAAAACCGAGCCAGCCCACAGAGCAGCTTACCATCCCCATAACAGAGCTGTGCCCCCACGCTTAGAATCAGCTGAACCAGCTGAACCGAGCGCTCACAAGGCCCAGGAACCACATCAGAGTGGATGAGCCCGACCGAGAGAAAACCAAACTAAACAACCAGCAATGCCCAGCCTAAGCGGGCATTCCTGCAAACAGCAGACCGAGCACATGCAGGTCGCGCCTACATGTATAAGAGGGAGGGAGAGATGATAATCTCGAAACCCTAGAACTCCTGGCGACCCCTTCCCGTCTTGGCGCCGCCGCGCGCAGCAGCAGGCCGGCCACGGTCGCGTCGGAGCGCGCGCAAACGGCAGACACGCGCGCGCGACAGAGGAAGCGGGAAGACAGCAGTCGTGACAGCCCGACTTTGAGGTATGCTTTCTCCGTCATGGTTGGATCGTTTTTTATTTTGAAAAGTCCTTCAGGAAGCCTATATAACCATATAGAAACCCTAGCAATTAGGATTCGACATAGAGAACCCATCGGTCCACAAATTCGATGCAAAGTCGAACCGAAAACTGTCTAACAGGACACAAATGACAGTCCATATACCCATGTTCGTACCTAGTTTCCAGGAAACCTGTTCAATATTTTTGCAATCAAATTAAACAGACTTTTAGACAACCTATAAGTCTTTAAAACCCTTTTTATAGTTCCTGATTTCATCGCTTATACGCGAAGTAATTCTTTTCCCAAAATCGAGAAAAACCCGTTTTTAAAACATTAAAAATCCTTCCACACGACGTGCGTCCCGCCATTTTGGGCGACGTGGTCACGCACCGAAGGCATCGAAAGGTGCGTAATAGCTTCGTGGTCGTGTGGGCTTTGGCGGAATTCAAATTGGTCGCGTGTGCGCGACGAATTTGATGCGTATCCATCGAAATTCCCCGTATCATGCACTTTGTAAATTCTTCAATTACTTTGTGCACGTTTGTCAGATCGAGACGAAACTTACGCCAATAGAACCGTATCGTTTTTCTGGTCCTGTACCCCAAGTTTGGTCCGATTCTGAGGCCGTTGGCAAAATTACCGTTTTGCGGGCCCCACGGTCCCACTCAACGGGTGATTTTGTGCACGGCCCGCCAGAATCCAACTCTGGACATACGGTTGGATTCGTATCGGAAAACCGGATCCATAGACATATAGTTTGACGATTTTAGAGACCATTGACTCTGGCACGCTTTTCGGTGCAAAGTGGGTCCAACGGCGGACATCGTTTTTGCCCGAAATTACCGTTTTGCCCCTGTGTCCAGAATTGGACTTAAGGACAGGCAATCCTAGCTAATTTGACTATTCTGAGAATGTTGGTAATGTTTGTTTCAGCTTTCGGAGACAGTTGTGATGACTTGGACTGTAAGGCTTACCAGTTGACGGTATTTTATTGGTTCTTCGCGCTGCCACCAGGCAAGTATACCTTGCCTTTCTACACAGCTTTATTTACATGCACTATCTTTATTTATTATCCAGTTTTTCTCATATTATTGATATGTATCTTTTATATCCTGTTCGTATATCGGTATCATCGATTTGTAGACCGTGTTCACAGTTAGCCTTGCGTCTTATTGGTCGTGCCTTGATTGAGTCGTGCCTCCGTGTCTGGAACCTTGAAGCTAACCTGCGAGTCCACAATAGGGACGAAGTTTAGTAGTTATTGGTCCACACCTGCTGTCACGACCCGATCCCAATTTCTTGGGTCGACTCGGATCATGCCCAGCCTGCACCGTTGTTGAGACGGCGGCAGTAAGCTGTATTCCATATGCAGGTACAATCAACAACATTTGAAACTATAATTGCCACAACATTTAATTTAACGATAAAATAAACTTGTTCATTACAGAGCTTGTCCACAACTTAAACATAACATATATTTGTTTAAAAGATAAACTAAGAACTCCAACTAAGCAGAAGTGTCATCATCATCTCCATGGACCTCGTCTGGGAGCATAGCAGGATACAGCTCCGGGTCGTAGTAACTACTAATCAGTAGCTCTGAGTCATCAATAGGACCTATTTGGTGTGGGGAATCCAGTCAGGAAAGGAGCAAGTACAATTATGAAAATTTAACAATTTGCATAATGAATAGAAACTTGCGATATTAAATAATTTTGAAACAATGATTTTCAACTATAAAACAATTATGATTTGAGTATGCAGTATCTATGACCGGTTTAGGATGATTCAATTGTATCCTATTGATACAGTCCGGCCTAACCCCGTGTGAAGAGGGGTAAGCTCGCACATTCATTATCTATTGGGCTTTGGTCATAGAATACTACGCTACTCCCCATTATTCCCGATGCAATGATTCAATATTTTACTCTAGAAGAGAGTACGTGTAACAGTTGTGTATTTAACATGCAAAATTCTAATATTAATTAAACTGCAATTAACACAACCGTACTTGCCTTGAATTTTAATTGGACGAGATTTGTACTTCAAGTTGACGATCAAGAACTTCCTCGAAATCCTACATTTCGGGAATTTGTCTCAGAATCACAATACTAAAATGATCTAATTACAATCTCTATTTGTTTCCTAGTCAATTTTAATCTTGTTTAACCAACACAACCAAAAACGCGTTTACTAGTGCGTTACAATTTAGAAACATCGATTTATGTCTATTTTCGGAAAAATTGTATTTATTATTTTATTTAAGAAAAAACTTGGATATTTAAATATATAAAACTATACATTTTCCTTTAAACGAGAAATATCATGAATTTCTAAATTATAGTTAATAATAATTAATATTCCTAGTTTTACGCGCTCGCACAACATCCAAAAAATCTCAAATCTACTTTTCCTACTTATTACAAAATTTACAGAAAATAAATGAATGGCTTATGCCTTTACAATTTTAATTACAATAAATTGAAAATAAGAAAGGAAACAGGTTAGTCCGAAAATAACCTATAAATTAAAAAAACTAATAAATTCCATAAACATTATTAAAAGAGAAATATAAGTCTCAGAATCTGGTCCAAAATTTCATTTTTAACTACTCTGCCTCAACGTCCGGTCGAACCGGTGCGTTTGCATTTCGTTGGGGCCCAGTGACCATTAAGGTCGTCGCCCAAAATATTATTAAAATCATTTATTATTTTGCAAAATTTTCGGCAGCATCTCCTCTGTTTTTGGTCAACCCAAAACTGGGAATGCGCCGTAAAACCTGCAAAATAACTCCAAAACTCCCATATATATAAATACCACAGAAAATTATGTTCCAAAATCCAAACCAGCATATTAAACTTAATATAATCCCAAACCAGCACCCATAGTTTCAACAGAACTCAAAGCCAATCTTTTAACCCAAGTCCCAAAACTAACAGAACCATTTACTTTTAAGCTAACAGAACAAAACTAAACAAAAACTAAAGAGCCAATATCCGAACCATCAGGATTAACTCCAAAGAACCAAAGAACCAAATCTAGAGTTCTTCCGAGAAGAAAACTCAAAGTAACCACAGAACCAAATACTAACAAAACAGCATCCATAATTTTCCGAAGAACCTCGGAATAAAAAAAATGGCAACGTAATCGTTACATTGTCAAAACCCCAAATTCCCGAGGAATTTGATTGGACCATTATTATCATAGACTAAAAGAGATTAATTGGGTCAGAGTGTACCAAAAATCGAAACCGAAAATGAAGCTCGGAACGGAAACGGGTCACAACGTCAGTACTGGAACCGACGGCAGTCACCGGGCAAACGCCGGCGAGGCAGCAGGGCACGGGTGACGGGTTCGCCGACAGCGAACGGTGACGCGGGGGCCGCGCGGGTCTCGAGATTTCGCCGGGGAGCGACGGGTTCGGCGCCGGAGCCTGAGCCGATGGCGAGGGGTCGGGTCGGGGTGCTGGCTCGCGGGGAGGCCGTCAGTTGGCTCGACGGAAACTCGGGTTCGCCGGAAAAAGGAAATCTAGGTTTTTAGGAAAAGAGTTTTTAGGAGAGTGGTGGAAGAATAGGATGGAGAGGGAGAAAATTTATAGGGGAAAAATTGGGGGTTATGGAAACCCTAAGGTCTCCATTGAAGGAGAAGAAATGATTCCTTCAATTCTCCTTTCGAAAAAGAACTGAAGAGGAAGGTGGATGGTTCATCCGTTCTAAATATGAAGGGTTTCAATCCCAAATACTAAAACAATCAAACCTACTCCTATATAACAACCAATACTTGTGGTGTAGTGGTGGTGCCTTAGGACTTGGTTGGGAAGGTTAAGTTTCAAACCTTAGGATTAACATCTATTATTTTTATTTTTATAAATTCCTATTTTACCCATAAACCAATAAAATCGATTTAAAGAAATGATTTTAATTTCTTAATTATTAGTAAAAATATATATATACATTCAAGTTAAAATAATTTCTTTTACAAAATGTAATATGTATATTTATATAAAAAAATTTATCTTTGCGTTACTTGAAAAGAAATATATATATATATAAAAATAACTGTCTAATTGAATATAAAAATTTGTTTAAAATATTTTGAGTACAAATTTGGGTTCAATATCTGGTTTGGTCTGGTTTTCAAACAAAAAATCCATGTAATTATTTTGAAAAAGAATTTTACACTTATTGAAAATAGTACCAACATTTACTAATAATTCTCAATTAACTTCTAACATTATTTTTTTTTTTTAGAAAAATTATATTTAGCATCTAAAAATTTTATAAAAAACTGTAAACTAAATTTATGGGTTTCACAACCTTCCCTCCTTAAGAAATTTCGTCCTCAAAATTTAAAGAGTTAGGTTAGAAAATACCTCAGGTCTCAAACAAGTACGGGTACTTGTCCCGCATCTCATCTTCTCGCTTCCAGGTAGATTCGCCTGGGGAATCATGCCTCCACATCACTCGGACAATGGGAGTTACTGAGGTTCTGGTCTTCTTCTCGCCTCTGTCCAAGATCGCCACTGGTTTCTCTGGTATAGTGAGGCTCGGTCCGATCTCCAACTCTGAATGGTCCAAGACGTGGTTCTCATCAGGTACATACTCTCTGAGCTGTGAAACATGGAAGACGTTGTGCACGCCTTCTAGATTAGCTGGTAGAGCTAACCTATACGCCACTTCTCCAATCCGACTCAGAACTTCGAACGGGCCAATGTACCTGGGACTCAGCTTCCCAGCTCTACCAAATCTGATTGTACCTCTGGTAGGAGAAATCTTCACGAAGACCTTATCTCCTTCTTCAAATGCCAACGGTCGTCGACCGCTGTCTGCCCAGTGCTTTTGTCTGTCTTGAGCGATCCTAAGCTTGTCTCTAATTATCTTCACCTTCTCCGCTGCGTCAGTCACCATCTCTGGACCCAGCAGTACTCTTTCACCAACGTCGTCCCATGCCAATTGTGTACGGCAACGACGTCCATAAAGAGCTTCGAACGGGGTCATACCAATACTGGCTTGGTAGCTGTTATTGTAAGAAAACTCTACCAAGTGCAGATGGTCTTCCCACGATCCTCCAAATTCTAAGACACAAGCTCACAGCATATCTTCAAGTGTCTGAATAGTCCTCTCAGATTGCCCATCTGTCTGGGGATGATAAGCCGTGCTGAACTTCAACTGAGTCCCCAAGCTGTCATGCAAGCTCTTCCAAAAATGTGAGGTAAAACGAGTGTCTCGGTCAGATACAATGCTTACCGGTACTCCATGAATTCGGTAGATGTGCCGCATGTACAATGCTGCCAACTTCTCAGTGGATAAACCAACTTTGAAGGGAATAAAGTGAGCTGACTTGGTTAGTCGGTCCACTATTACCCAGATGGCATCCTTCCCTCCTTGGGAACGAGGCAGTCCTGACACGAAATCCATCGTGATATGCTCCCACTTCCATTCTGGAATGTCCAGCGGTTGTAGAAGTCCTGCAGGTCTCTGTCTACTAGCCTTCACTTGTTGACAAATCAAGCATCTAGCAACATACCTGGTGACATCTTTCTTCATTCCACTCCACCAGACAATAGTGTGCATATCCCGGTACATCTTATTGGCTCCAGGATGTATAGAATATTGAGACTGATGCGCTTCCTTCATCAACTCGTTCCTCAGTTCGCCAGACGGTACGCAAAGCCTCGTACCATTCTTCAGAGCTCCATCACTGGCGATTGAGAAACCTTCCAGTGTTCCTGCCAACACTTGATCTCTCAGCTTGTAAAGTGCCTCGTCTTAAAACTGCATCTCCTTGATCTTGTCCATCAGGTACGAGCTCACTTACAACTTCATCAACATAGAATCAGCATCAAATTCCTTCCGTCTAGGCAGTACAATCTCCAGTTCAAGCTTCTCGATGTCCTCCAACAGGTGCCTCTCCTTGGTTAAGAACATCGCCACTGGGTATCGACTAAGTGCATCAGCGACCACATTAGCCTTACCCGGGTGGTATTGCAGGTCGATGTCGAAATCCTTCATTAACTCCAGCCATCGCCTTTGCCTCATGTTCAACTCTTTCTGAGTGAAAACATACTTCAGACTTTTGTGGTCCGTGTATATTTCTACTCTCTCTCCATAGAGATAATGCTTCCAAAGCTTCAACGCAAAGATCACTGCAGCAAGCTCCAGATCATGAGTGGGATAGTTCTTCTCATGAGTTCGTAATTGCCTAGATGCATAAGCAATCACTTTCCCATGTTGTTGAAGAACGCAACCCAGTCCTTTGCCTGAGGCGTCACTGTAGATTGTGAAACCACCGGATCCTGCGGGTAGCGCAAGGATTGGTGCAGTGGTGAGCCTCCTCTTCAACTCCTCGAACGCTGCTTGACAGTCCTCCGTCCAGATAAACTCCTCATTCTTCCGAGTCAGCTTGGTCATTGGTTCAGCAATTCTAGCAAAATCCTTTACGAACTTCCGATAGTAGCCCGCCAAGCCCAAGAAACTTCTGATGTCAGCAACTGAGCTTGGGGTAGGCCACTTCTCCACAGCAGCTATCTTCTTAGGATCCACAGAAATTCCTTCTCCTGTGACAACATGGCCAAGAAAATCCACTTTGTCTAGAAAGAATTCACACTTGGATAGCTTACCGTACAGCTTCTCCTTCCTCAAAGTTTCCAGAACTTTTCTGAGGTGCACTTCGTGCTCCTCCTTCGTCTTTGAATAGATCAGTATGTCATCAATGAAGACGACGACAAACTGGTCTAAGTATTCATGGAAAACCTTGTTCATAAGGTTCATGAACACCGCAGGAGCATTCGTCAAACCAAACGGCATGACCAAGAATTCAAACTGCCCATACTTGGTGTTGAATGCCGTTTTGGGAATGTCTTCCTTCCTGACCTTGATCTGATGATAGCCAGACCTGAGATCAATCTTGGAAAACACCTTGGCTCCACTCAACTGGTCAAATAAGTCATCGATCCGGGACAGAGGGTACTTGTTCTTGATTGTGACATTGTTTAGCGCCCGGTAGTCGATGCACATCCTCACCGTTCCATCCTTCTTGGGCACAAACAAAACAGGTGCTCCCCAGGGTGAAGCCCCGTCTCGAATGAATCCCAGAGACTTCAGTTCGTTGATCTGCTCCTTCATCTCTTTGGCCTCCTTCGGGTTGACTCTATAACATCCCTTAGAAATCGGGGGAGAGCCAGGGACTAAATCAATAGTGAATTCTATGTCCCGATCTGGGGGTAGCCCAGGAAGACTATCAGGGAAAACATCCATGAATTCCGCTATGATAGGATGGAGTGGTCCAGGTTCTTCAGAAATAGAGTAGACAATACTCTCCATAACCTCCGGAGCTCTAGAGACTTCAAACTCTGGCCCTCCAGGTGGGCTGAAGATTACACATCCTCTGTGACAATCTATCAGCGCATGCTGCTTGCTCAACCAGTCCATTCCAAGGACTATGTCATAGTTGGGCAAGGGCATTACCAGTAAAGGTGCTACAAACTTATGGCCAGATATTGTAATGGGGCTATTACAGATCTCCGTTATAGGTAGGGGTCCACCTCCAGTCATAACCCTACAAATCCCCTTGCTAAGGCCCGTAACTATGTGGTGTGCAGAGATAAACTTTGTTGCTATGAAACTGTGTGTTGCACCAGAGTCGAATAAAACTAATGCAGGATGAGAATGTACATAGATGTAACCTGATATGACATCCGCATTAGGTTCCTGCTCCTGCTCTGGTTCCTCTGCAGTTAGGGCAAAAGCTCGCCCAGTCCTCTGTTGATGCTGCCCAAATTGTTGCTGCTGAGTGGGCAGAGGTCCCCTCTGCTGATTTTCTCCAGCTCTGTTGGTCGCTGAGGGGCAGTCCTTCACTTGGTGGGTGGTAGACCCACAGATCAGACATTGTCCAAGCCTCTTCCGACAGATGTTCACCTGATGACCCGACCTTTTGTAATAGCTACAGATAGGGATCTGCTTCTGGGGTGCTACATCATTATTCCTTGCTTGCTGATGATGCTGAGCCATGTTGTTGTTGTTGTTGTTGGGCTTCTTCTGATTTCCCTGGAAGTTGCTAGTTCCAGGATAATCTCTCTTTGAAAGGGCAGGTTGGCTCTTCTCTATATCTTGGGCTCTCTCTAGAATCTTCTCATAAGTCATAGCTCCGCCAGAGATCACATAAGTGCGAATCTCCTCTCGAAGTCCATACTTGAATCGTTCAGCACGATCAGCAGGATCAGCCACCATGTTCTTGGCAAATCGGCTGAGCTGGCCGAATTCTGCCGCATACTCTCCCACAGTCATATTGCCCTGCTTCAAGTTCTGGAATTGTCGCTCCATCTCTCGCATCTCAGAAGTTGGGAAGAATTTCCTCTGGAACAACTTCTTGAAGGTGTCCCAGTCAACCTGTCTATCCTGGAGTCGGGGTTCATTCCGATACCAGGTGCTAGCTACATTCTGCAGTTGAAGTCCCACTGCTTCGGCCTTGAGGTCTTCTGGAAGTCGAGCGACGCTCAAAAGACGCTCCATATTGTCAAGCCATTCATCAGCATAGACAATTCCCTCGGTACCCTTGAAAGGTCGAGGGTTCTGCTTCTTAAAGCTCTCAATATCGCCCACCTTGGCAATATGATTTCCATTAATTAAATGGCCTTATTATTACATAAATTAATCCTTAAATTTATGTTTACCTTGGCAGGCCTTGGTTCCTGTTGAGCTGCTTCTCCTCTTTCCAGTGCAGCCATTGCCACGCTATGGGCGTTTTCCATGCCTTCTCTCATAATGGCCGTCTGCTCATGATGAGCTTCAGCTTGAGTTCTCTGGGCTTCAAGTACTCCTCTTAGCAGACCTATGAGGTCAGTGGGGTCCACAGGCACCGGTGGGGCAGCTGGAGTAGGCGTAACCACAGGGGGTTGCATCTCCGTCCGAGAAGATGATGGATCCATTGTTGTATTGTGGGGACGGTCGGTCAGCTGCCGAGGTGTAGGATCCGGACTTGATTGGGGAGGTGGGGTATGATCAGGTGTTGACATCCTATCGCCAGCAGGGTTGGTATTGTCAGTGGTCATTTTCTGGAAGTTTTAGGATAAAAACATAAGCAAGGTAGCCTATCTATAGTCAAACAAAATATTTAATATGTATATATATTGGTCCTATGTTGTGGCAATTTGATGTTCTAGTGCTCTAATATTTTTATCCTAAGTTTTCCTAAGTTGTTGATTTAGAGACCTGCATGGGCCACCACTAAAAACATGTCACGATCCGATCCCAATTTCTTGGGTCGACTCGGATCATGCCCAGCCTGCACCGTTGTTGAGACGGCGGCAGTAAGCTGTATTCCATATGCAGGTACAATCAACAACATTTGAAACTATAATTGCCACAACATTTAATTTAACGATAAAATAAACTTGTTCATTACAGAGCTTGTCCACAACTTAAACATAACATATATTTGTTTAAAAGATAAACTAAGAACTCCAACTAAGCAGAAGTGTCATCATCATCTCCATGGACCTCGTCTGGGAGCATAGCAGGATACAGCTCCGGGTCGTAGTAACTACTAATCAGTAGCTCTGAGTCATCAATAGGACCTATTTGGTGTGGGGAATCCAGTCAGGAAAGGAGCAAGTACAATTATGAAAATTTAACAATTTGCATAATGAATAGAAACTTGCGATATTAAATAATTTTGAAACAATGATTTTCAACTATAAAACAATTGTGATTTGAGTATGCAGTATCTATGACCGGTTTAGGATGATTCAATTGTATCCTATTGATACGGTCCGGCCTAACCCCGTGTGAAGAGGGGTAAGCTCGCACATTCATTATCTATTGGGCTTTGGTCATAGAATACTACGCTACTCCCCATTATTCCCGATGCAATAATTCAATATTTTACTCTAGAAGAGAGTACGTGTAACAGTTGTGTATTTAACATGCAAAATTCTAATATTAATTAAACTGCAATTAACACAACCGTACTTGCCTTGAATTTTAATTGGACGAGATTTGTACTTCAAGTTGACGATCAAGAACTTCCTCGAAATCCTACATTTCGGGAATTTGTCTCAGAATCACAATACTAAAATGATCTAATTACAATCTCTATTTGTTTCTTAGTCAATTTTAATCTTGTTTAACCAACACAACCAAAAACGCGTTTACTAGTGCGTTACAATTTAGAAACATCGATTTATGTCTATTTTCGGAAAAATTGTATTTATTATTTTATTTAAGAAAAACTTGGATATTTAAATATATAAAACTATACATTTTCCTTTAAACGAGAAATATCATGAATTTCTAAATTATAGTTAATAATAATTAATATTCCTAGTTTTACGCGCTCGCACAACATCCAGAAAATCTCAAATCTACTTTTCCTACTTATTACAAAATTTACAGAAAATAAATGAATGGCTTATGCCTTTACAATTTTAATTACAATAAATTGAAAATAAGAAAGGAAACAGGTTAGTCCGAAAATAACCTATAAATTAATAAAACTAATAAATTCCATAAACATTATTAAAAGAGAAATATAAGTCTCAGAATCTGGTCCAAAATTTCATTTTTAACTACTCTGCCTCAACGTCCGGTCGAACCGGTACGTTTGCATTTCGTTGGGGCCCAGTGACCATTAAGGTCGTCACCCAAAATATTATTAAAATCATTTATTATTTTGCAAAATTTTCGGCAGCATCTCCTCTGTTTTTGGTCAACCCAAAACTGGGAATGCGCCGTAAAACCTGCAAAATAACTCCAAAACTCCCATATATATAAATACCACAGAAAATTATGTTCCAAAATCCAAACCAGCATATTAAACTTAATATAATCCCAAACCAGCACCCATAGTTTCAACAGAACTCAAAGCCAATCTTTTAACCCAAGTCCCAAAACTAACATAACCATTTACTTTTAAGCTAACAGAACAAAACTAAACAAAAACTAAAGAGCCAATATCCGAACCATCAGGATTAACTCCAAAGAACCAAAGAACCAAATCTAGAGTTCTTCCGAGAAGAAAACTCAAAGTAACCACAGAACCAAATACTAACAAAACAGCATCCATAATTTTCCGAAGAACCTCGGAATAAAAAAAATGGCAACGTAATCGTTACGTTGTCAAAACCCCAAATTCCCGAGGAATTTGATTGGACCATTATCATCATAGACTAAAAGAGATTAATTGGGTCAGAGTGTACCAAAAATCGAAACCAAAAATGAAGCTCGGAACGGAAACGGGTCACAACGTCAGTACTGGAACCGACGGCAGTCACCGGGCAAACGCCGGCGAGGCAGCAGGGCGCGGGTGACGGGTTCGCCGGCGGCGAACGGTGACGCGGGGGCCGCGCGGGTCTCGGGATTTCGCCGGGGAGCGACGGGTTCGGCGCCGGAGCCTGAGCCGATGGCGAGGGGTCGGGTCGGGGCGCTGGCTCGCGGGGAGGCCGTCAGTTGGCTCGACGGAAACTCGGGTTCGCCGGAAAAAGGAAATCTAGGTTTTTAGGAAAAGAGTTTTTAGGAGAGTGGTGGAAGAATAGGATGGAGAGGGAGAAAATTTATAGGGGAAAAATTGGGGGTTATGGAAACCCTAAGGTCTCCATTGAAGGAGAAGAAATGATTCCTTCAATTCTCCTTTCGAAAAAGAACTGAAGAGGAAGGTGGATGGTTCATCCATTCTAAATATGAAGGGTTTCAATCCCAAATACTAAAACAATCAAACCTACTCCTATATAACAACCAATACTTGTGGTGTAGTGGTGGTGCCTTAGGACTTGGTTGGGAAGGTTAAGGTTCAAACCTTAGGATTAACATCTATTATTTTTATTTTTATAAATTCCTATTTTACCCATAAACCAATAAAATCGATTTAAAGAAATGATTTTAATTTCTTAATTATTAGTAAAAATATATATATACATTCAAGTTAAAATAATTTCTTTTACAAAATGTAATATGTATATTTATATAAAAAAATTTATCTTTGCGTTACTTGAAAAGAAATATATATATAAAAAAAAATAACTGTCTAATTGAATATAAAAATTTGTTTAAAATATTTTGAGTACAAATTTGGGTTCAATATCTGGTTTGGTCTGGTTTTCAAACAAAAATCCATGTAATTATTTTGAAAAAGAATTTTACACTTAATGAAAATAGTACCAACATTTACTAATAATTCTCAATTAACTTCTAACATTATTTTTTTTTTAGAAAAATTATATTTAGCATCTAAAAATTTTATAAAAAACTGTAAACTAAATTTATGGGTTTCACACCTACGAGTCCACGCTAGGGACGAGGGTGATGCTAGCCTGCGAGTCCACACTAGGGACGAGGGTTAGTAGTAGACGCTAGCCTGCGAGTCCACATTAGGGACGAGGGTTAGTAGTATAGGGTTACGCCTGCGAGTCCACACTAGGGACGAGGGTGATGCTAGCCTGCAAGTCCACACTAGGGACGAAGGTTAGTAGTAGATGCTAGCCTGCGAGTCCACATTAGGGACGAGGGTTAGTAGTATAGGGTTACGCCTGCGAGTTCATACTAGGGACGAGGGTGATGCTAGCCTGCGAGTCCACACTAGAGACGAGGATTAGTAGTAGAGGCTAGCCTGCGAGTCGACACTAGGGACGAGGGTTAGGGGTTCAAACCTGCGAGTCCACACTAGGGACGAGGGTTTGAGAATTCGTTTCGATTATCCGTTGACATCTTGACATGAGTACTCTAGTCCTTGTTCAGCAGTTTATTTTCGTGTAGCCAGTGTTTAGACTCGTGCTTTATTTATTGCACCGTTTTACTTGTTTATTCTGTACTTTTCTCCATGCATAATAAACTGTTAGAAAGGCTCATTTTTATGTATCTTGCTAGTCCTCTGAGGACCTGATGATCTCTTCAGGTTAGTTATTGCGTGGAGTTAGTTAGCAGCTCTGGATGGCGGATGATTATGACACTTGTAGGGTCCGGGTGTGATGATATTGCTTGCAGGATTCAGGTTCTGATACCATGTTTTATCCAGTTCATCCAGCTCGTGTTTCCCTTTTTATCATCATGATATATCATATTTATTGATTCAGTTATAGACTCATGCTATTTCTTGGAGTCTAATCGGACATGCATGTTAGTGGGCTGCAGACCACGACCCATACTTGTTCATTCTTGTTTATATGATTCATGTGGATTGAGATATAGTTTAGACTAGATTGGTTTGCCATGATTTGGCAGTATACCATAGCCTTGACAGCGTTTACGTATTCGAGTCGGGCTGGAGTCCGTTCAATACGTAGCTGGGCTTGGACACGCTTCGTATCCAAAAAGCGGGTATGGGTCGTGATAATGGAGCGAGTGCTAATGCGTTGACTCCAATGACGAACTGACGACGGTTCTCGGTTCTCTGAAGGTCTGAGTTACTCTAGGTGCTGAAGCTTGCGGAGAGGTAGAAGACGTTGAGTGTCTGTATCTATCTCTCTCACTGTGTGTAGGTCTCCGTCTGTAGGTATGTCTCTCTGTGTGTGTGGAAGAAGGAAATGATCCCTCTATTTATAGCTTGCAGGCTGGCTGCTCATGCGTGCATATGTAGGATGTGCCTGTTTATGGGGATGCCACGTGGTGATTGCTGATGGAGGCGCATGGGCGATGCGCTCTAATTAAGGAGTTGAACCCTTCATGTTGCCTTTGTGGGCTGCGGCCGAGCTGATACGTAGCAATGTAAAGGATCTTTCAGTTGCTGAGATCTTGGATAATTAGTACCCCTTCATAGGCTGAATCGAGTCAAAGAACACATGTTGTAGGTCCATGGCTCAAAGATCTCAGATTTGATGGAGAGTGATCTGATAGGATGCGCCTGGGATTGGGCGCATGAGGAGACTTTGGCTTGTAACCTTTAGGAGTCACGAACCAGTCTGGGCGCACGGCTTTTGAGGCACATACGGGGCTTCAGTAGTGACTTGACCTCTGTCTTTAGGGATGAGATAAAAGTCTGAGGTGCATGGCTTTTGAGGCGTATGCAGGAATTTGGGCACATGGCTACGGAGGCGTATGCGAATGGCTGGGCGGCCACGTGGCTTGTAACCGCCGGAAGAGATTAATGATGACGCTGACGTCAGCGGTGCTTCATTTTCTATAAAAGCTGTTGCTACTCTGTCTTCGAGGCATGGCTGCTTTTGTGTCATACTTCAGCGCACTGACTTCGGGAAGGTTGCCACTTGGCGCATGGGTTTGATTTGCCTTGGCCTATGAATAGCAACAGTTTGAGAGAGTTTTGTTGTCTCTTCCTTGACTTCTCGACGAAGATGGATTCGACTGATCCTCCTCCTTGGCAAGACGTTGTACTGTAGGTGATGGTTCGCCTTGTTCGAAGAAGCTTTGACAGTGAACTCCTTCAGAAGACTGAGATTCGTCGAGTTGGAATGGACATAGCAGTTTATGTTCGAGCCGCTTGCTGGTAATATTCTTCTACGAGACGACATCGAGTGCCAAGTTGAATGCATGGAAAGTCTTCAATTGGCATCATGTTTCTGAGATGATGTCGGACAGACACAGCATGTTGCAATTGCTGGAACACAAACTGCCTTGGTGGTGGAGCCACTGTCTTACGGCAGCAGCAGTTGATGGCGACCGTAGCACAAGTGTGCCCTGTGAGGGGCACATTATGCTTGTTGATCGACTCTTCTGATCGACGTTTGTGAATGATCATACTACGCAAATCATTGGAGGAGAGTGCTGCCTTTACACCCCCATCAAGCGCTTGGCAAGGCCAAGCACCGGGGTGATCAAGTGAGAGTGCCACATTTACACCCCCATCAGGCGCATGGCAAGGCCAAGCGCCAGGGTGATCAAGTGAGAGTGCCACCTATACACCCCCATCAGGCGCATGGCAAGGCCAAGCGCCGGGGTGGTCAAGTGAATGTTGCGCCCCCTGATCCAACGTAAAAGATGCGCTCAGATCAGTAGTGGGGGTACAACATTTATAGTGACTTGAACCAGCCTAAGACGCACAACCAATATAGGCGCGGGGGTTCAAGACCACAGAGTTTGCCTTGCTCGACTTGGTTGCGAACGCTGCAGATGCGCCCAAGTGAGACAAGGACTTTAAGGGTCGGCTCGTTTCTGGCGCAGAAGCACCTGAGTCAACCTTGTATAGCTGTAAGCCCCTGATTTTCAAAAATTTTTAAACTAGTGTTAATTAATTATTAAATGTCATTATTGGTTTTAAAATAATTTAATATGATTTTAGGAATTTTCTAGAATTTTTAAATGAATTTTAAATGAGTTTTAAATACAAAAATATCATTTTGTAATTTATTTAAATATTTTAATAGCATTTTGTAATTTTCTGAATTGTTTTAATAGTGTTTTGCAATTATTAGAATTGTTAGTATATTGGTTTATAATTTATTAATTGTTTTAAATTCTGTTATGCAAATTATAATTTGCATTTACTGCTGTTTGGACCTATTTCGTAAATCCTAAGTTCCTAAGGACCTAATTGCAAATTACCAAACACCCCCCCCCCCCTGACCAACTCTCTCTCTCCTCCAGCTCGCTCACCGACCCCCGCTGACCCGACGACTGCCCCGACCGACTCACCGCCCTGCCCCCGCTTTTCACGGCTGTCCCCACCGCCACAAACCCCTATAAAGCTCCCCCTCACTCCCAAGACCCAAACCCTAAACCTAAATCTCCTCCACGACCGACCGCTGTCCTCTTCTTCCCCGACGAACCCCCAAACCCTAACCCTACTCCGGCGAACGCTGTACCGCCCCAACCGACGACCTTCACCGCCAACCACCACCACCATTCGACTCGCCCTGTCACGCCGACCCCAGCGCCACCCGAACGCCACCGCCACGACGCCTCCTCCGCCGTCCCCGACCTTCGATTCACCCTGGGTTGACCGGACACGTAAGTATCAGCTTCGATTCGTGTCGTGCGATTCTCGTCTTCACATATGAGACTCGCCAAGACACGGGGATGTTCGTCCAGTAGCTGGACACGAGAACTAGGGTTCGTGCGTGTCGTGCGAAGCACGGACACGAGAAAACCCTATGTCCTTAACTGTCAGGACACAAGACAGATTTTATATTTTTTTTATTATTAACCTAACCTAAAACGAAATAAAATAAACCCAACCCTTTCCCTAACACAACTGATGGGCTGACCCCCTGGCCAGCCCATCCTAAGCTAAACCCCCCCCCCTCGCGCGCTGTGATGGCTCGGGTTCGAGCCCGACCCCTGCAGTTTCTTTTCCTTTTTCTTTTTCTTTTCCTTTTTCCTTTTTCCTTTAATATATATATCTATTTATATATATATGTATATACATATTTTTGTATATATATATATGTATTAATATATATACTATATTTAGGTATATATAGTTGCTATTTTATATATATATATATATATATATATATATATATATATATATATATATATATATATATATATATATATATATATATATTTTTTTTTTTATATATATATATATATGTATATATATATATATATATATATATATATATATATATATATATATATATATATATATATATATATATATATATATACTTTATTATTTTATGTATGTATATATATATATGTCTTATGTATACATATATATTTATGTATATATATTTCTTTGTGTATATATTATCATATATATACTATTATATGTATATGTATACATTAATTTTGTTTATATATATATATATATATATATATATATATATATATATATATATATATATATATATATTATAGTTAAGTATTTTCTTATATGTATGTATATATACATATATTTGTATATATATATATAATAATATAGTTGAGCATTTTCCTATATATATATATATATATAAATATCCCTATATTTATATATATATATATATTATTTCCTATATGTATTTTACTTAGCTTAGTGTAAATTATTTATATAAAATAATGTTCATACTTTCATAGTTACTATGTAAAACTTTACCTTATTAAAATAATAATATTTATTTTGACTATTACCAAATTATATTTTTATCGTATTTAAATTACTGCAACCATTTGGTGTCCAAGCCTAGCATGGGTATTTAGGCTCAAATGTGTTTTCACACATTCAAGACCTGTACAAGTCATATTGGACTTGATTCATGGCCTTGGGTCCTGTGTTTGAACTTTGGTTCAAATTATATACATGGACAAAATACGCAGATAATTAATTATTGTGTGCAATGCTGTTTTTGATTTTCTAAAAATACTTAAAGTATTACTAAAATTATGGAAAAATAGTTTTTAGATACTATGTTAAGTTAGCTAATTTAGTATAATTTTTGTAGTATTTAATTTACTATTTTGCCACTAGTTTGGCATATGAAACCAAAACCCACTTTCTGTATACTTAGGAAAACTGATTTTTATAAAATATTTGTACTGGTTAGTAAATTCCAGAAAAATTATAATAAATTTCTATGATTAACAAGGATCACTTTAGTACTTTACTTTAAGAAAAACTAGGCTTTTTGCCTATCTCTAAGATTGTTAGAACACAATGATCTTTTGATTTATTTATTGATTAATTACGACTTATAGCTTTTTGTGTTATTTGGAGTTTTAGTCGTGTTAAACCCCATCCCTCACTAGTGTAAAGACCCTAGAAAGTTAGTTAACTTAGTGTGTCACCCCACATTGGTCTCCTATGCCAAGTCATCATTTTGGCTAGGTGCCCAGTCACAAGTCGTGTCGCACCATTTAGTGTCCTAGTGTTTTAGCTTAGTGTAAAACTAAGTTATTATATTTTACTTCTACAGCGACGAGTTACTGGACATCCATAGCATTGTTATCGTAGCTTGTTTTGTTTGGCTTTGCTAGAGGCAAGTACTTTCTACGAACTTTACATATTGTCACATAAATGAACTACAAACCCCACCATGTTAAATGCTGATCCTTGGGGTAGCAAGTTAGATCTTTACATGTTGTACTTCCAGTTACTACCATGCTTAGAACAGTCTTGATGTATCTCTCACATGATTAGAATATGGGTTATAGGAAAACTGATAGTATTGTACGTGATCACGACCCCCCTACAGTAGCGAGCTCGGTCGCATTCTATATGCATACCTTGCCGCAGGCCATTATCCCGTATTTCTGTACGGATGTACACCTATGCCTGTTGACTTGTACGTATGTACATTTTATTTACATGTACCACAGTACATTGTACATCTATTGACCGATCACGTACTTGCTACAGTTTTAAACATTACATATACATCTGTCTCTATGATACGTGTGTCCTTGCCATGATAGATTGAGTGATGCCATGCTTTCCAGTTATTTCTCTCATGTTCATTTCCATGTTTCATATGCTAGTTTGCTAGATTTAGTACTTGCTCCCGTCCTGACAGGATAACGTTGTAGGTGTCCTTACTGAGGAGGAGTTACTCTGCGACTCATACTATGGAGATATTGTCGAGGACCCGGCTCTGCTTTACGAGGATGTTCCTGCGGGGAACCTCGCCTAGTTGTCTTTTGTTTACTTAGACTTTTGAGAGTAGACATGTATTAGACTATATCATTTTGTAACTGGACATGTATCCAGTTTTACATTTCAGTTTACTTGTACTTGGATATTTTACTATATACGACGACTTTTATGTTTGGAGCATTTATGATTCTTCTTCACTTATAGAACTGTTAGCACATTTAGTCTTATCCTGTTATCTTTAGAACAGCTTACTACGTTTTATCTCAACGTAGGCTGGGCATGACTCGGCCTGGCCCAACAATTTGAGTAGCGGGTCATGACATGTTTTTAGTGGTGCCCATGCAGGTCCTGACTAAACTGTTTGGTTACGTTATTGTACCAAGCATGCCTGCAATTAGGAACTTAAGGTAATTAGACAACATTAGGAAAGACGTTTAGAACACTTAGAGGAATGCTAGGATTGCAACATAGGAAATACATCACATGTTTGCTATTATAATTAGATTTTCTTGCATATGATTGCTTGCTCTAAATAAGTCCTTATAAGTCTTTTTATGTGTAATTTAGATGGTGCTTACTCGTTCGTCCCAGTATGTTACCCCTGAGAATGGGGCCCTTCATATCCAGTCAGCTGACCGGTTGACTGATACACCTCCACCTACCACATTCCCCCACTCCACAGATCCACAGACCCAGATACCACCTTCCACATCCCAGTCCCAGCAGGCCCCGATACTTCTACCACCCCCTATCACTATACCCACCCAGGCTTCCGTCACTCTCGACGGGACCCAGCTGCTCACACTGATCCAGGGGTTCCTAACAACCCATCAGGAGCAGACTACCCTACTTCGCCAGAGCATGGAGCGTTCTGAGGGACGTCCCGTGGTCCCACCACATGTAGAGCCACGGCAGAGAGCGGGGACGGTCAAGGACTTTATGGGTCTGAATCCCAAGGAGTTCTCAGGAACTGAGGGCATAGTAGTAGCTGATGACTGGCTAGATTCTGTATAGAGGAAGCTTCTGGGAGTTAGGATGCCGGATGACCTTCAGGTCGAGGCAGCAGGATTTCTGCTGATAGACTTAGCCGGAGTCTGGTTCAGGAATGAGCCGCTGTTCACGAGAGGTAGAGCCACCTGGGACCAGTTCAAGACCCAGTTCAAGAAGAAATTCTTCTCGACCACTGCTAGAGTAGCCATGGGGCTACGATTCCAGAACATCCAGCAGGGGAACCGTTCTGTTGATGACTATGCGGGAGAGTTTAGTCGCCTGAGCCATTTTGCTCCTAGTCTGGTTGCTGATCCAGAGGAGATGACCCGTAGGTTTTGTCATGGTCTAGTTCTAGACATTGGCATCCTTATAGTGGCGAACGGTACGACTGACTACTACCAGAGCCTAGAGTTGGCCCGGGGTATTGAGGAGCGTCTTCTATCATGCAAGAGGCCGACTTCTGTACATCATGAGGGACCGTCCAAGCGTCAGGCTTTCCAGCAGAGAGCGCCGACGCCACCCCAGCAGACTTACCGTCCCCCTACACCACATCATCAGACCACGCCAGCTAGAGCCCCGGGACCCCGGCAGCAGCAGAAGGGAGCTATATGTTCTTTCTGCGGAAGACCAGGGCACGACAGGTCCATTTGCAGGAAAAGATTGGGGCAGTGTTTAGTTTGTGGGTCTACCACCCATCAGATTCGGGACTGCCCAACGGCGAAGCCTAGAGGACCACTCCCGACTCAGCAGCAGAGGTTTGGGCAGCATCTGCAGCAGCAGAAGGGACCTCAGGGGAAGGTCTATAGCCTAGCCATCGAGCCGGAGCCGGAGCAGGTTTCGGAGCCGGATTACTTAGCTGACATCATTACAGGTCATGTTTATTTGCATACTTTTCTAGCTGTATGTTTGTTTGATTCTGGTGTATTTCATAGCTTCCTACCATTAGAGTTTATGCATAAACATCATCTAGTAGCTACACCTACTGCGGAGATTAGTAGAGTGATGACGGGAGGAGGACCAGTGCCTATTAGATCTATCTATAGATGTTCTATTTTTATAGCCGGGAGAGAGTTCAGAGGGCGATTCTTTGTGATGCCGCTCCCCGGTTATGATATCATATTGGGGATGGAGTGGCTTAGCTATGCCCATGCATCTATAGATTGCCATGAGGGTAGTATTGTGTTCAGTCCCCCAGGCACAGCACCATTCAGTGTCAGGAGGACAGGGTCGGAGATCAGCCTAGAGCCGAACTGTTGTGCTACAGTCGGGGACGCAGCACCACCACACCCTATCATTAGGGAGTTTATGGATGTATTCCCAGAGGATCTTCCAGGACTTCCGCCTGACAGAGATGTGGAGTTCACTATAGATTTAGTGCCGGGTTCGTCACCAGTATCCCGGGCTTGCTATAGAGTGAATCCCAAGGAGGCCATAGAGATGAAAGAGCAGATTGATGACCTGTTGAAAAAGGGTTTCATTCGATCCAGTGCTTCTCCATGGGGAGCGCCAGTGCTCTTTGTGCCTAAGAAGGATGGTACAGTCCGGTTGTGTATTGATTACCGGGCCTTGAATGCCATCACCATCAAGAACAAATATCCTCTGCCCAGGATAGATGATTTGTTCGACCAGTTGAGCGGGGCGAAGGTGTTTTCCAGGATAGATTTGAGATCCGGGTACCACCAGGTGAAGGTTAGGCCAGCAGACATCCAAAAGACGGCGTTCAACACGAAGTACGGGCAGTACGAGTTTCTGGTGATGCCATTTGGTCTCACAAATGCGCCAGCTGTCTTTATGAACTTGATGAATAAGACATTTCACCAGTATCTGGATAAGTTCGTCGTAGTGTTTATCGACGACATCCTGATATACTCGAAGACACCAGAGGAGCATGCAGAGCACTTGCGGATAGTTTTGGGGATTCTGAGACAGGAGAGATTGTTTGCCAAATTACCGAAGTGCGAGTTCTTTTTAGACCGAGTGGAGTTTCTCGGCCATGTAGTCACTGGAGATGGAATCTCGGTGGATCCCAGGAAGATTGCTGCAGTTGAGACGTGGAAGGCTCCGACGTCAGTTTCAGAGATCAGGAGTTTTCTGGGTTTAGCAGGCTATTACAGAAAGTTCGTCCAGGACTTTGCTAGGATAGCTGAACCCATGACGAAGCTGACGCGGAAGGACGTAGAGTACATCTGGTCAGAGGACTGCCAGGCGGTATTTGAGGAGCTGAAGAGGAGGCTGACGACCGCTCCAGTTCTTACTTTACCTTCAGGTTCTGGAGGTTTCACCATATACATGATGCTTCTCGGAAGGGGCTAGGATGTGTCCTACAGCAGCATGGGAAAGTAATTACTTATGCATCTAGGCAGTTGCGGACTCATGAGAGGAATTATCCTACCCATGACCTCGAGTTAGCTGCGGTGATCTTTGCACTCAAGTTATGGAAACATTACTTATACGGAGAGCGTGTGGAAATCTTTACTGACCACAAAAGCTTGAAGTATGTGTTCACGCAGAAAGAGCTGAACATGAGGCAAAGACGATGGTTGGAGTTGATGAAGGACTTCGACATCGATTTACAGTATCACCCCGGGAAGGCAAATGTGGTGGCGGATGCGCTGAGCAGGCATCCGATGGCATGGTACCTGATGATTGATCGGCATTTGCGGGAGGATCTGGAGAAGCTCGGTATCGAGCTAGTTCGGCCAGGATCAGTGATACAGATGATGGCGCTTGACATTCAGTCAGGATTGATGGAGCAGATCCGGGAGGCACAGTCTACAGATGAGAGCCTTCGCAGACTTCGACCCCAGGCATTAGCTGGATTGCTGGATGACTTCACTATAGCAGAGGATGGATCTCTGAGGCATGGCAGCCGATTGTGCGTGCCGAAGGGAGAGCTGGTAGAGGCAGTCTTGCAGGAGGCGCACCGATCGAGATATTATATTCACCCTGGTGCTAACAAGATGTACCGTGACATGCGGGAACATCTTTGGTGGCACGGGATGAAGAGGGATGTATCACGTTTTATCTCGAGATGCCTAGTTTGCCAGCAGGTTAAGGCGGAGCGCCAGAGGCCAGCTGGTTTGTTGCAGCCGTTACCCATTCCCGAGTGGAAGTGGGAATATATTACGATGGACTTCGTTTCAGGGCTTCCTCGTTCCCAAGGAGGGAAGGATGCCATCTGGGTTATCGTAGACAGGCTGACGAAGTGTGCGCACTTCATACCCTTCAAGGTGGGGCTTTCCACCGAGAAGTTGGCAGAGCTATACATGCAGCAGATAGTTCGCCTATACAGAGTGCCGGTGAGCATCGTGTCAGACAGAGACAGTAGATTCACATCCCACTACTGGAGGAGCTTGCAGGAGGAGTTGGGCAGTAGGCTCAAGTTCAGTACGGCGTATCACCTACAGACAGATGGGCAGTCCGAGAGGACGATACAGACACTGGAGGATATGCTGAGGACTTGCGTGCTGGACTTCGGAGGATCATGGGAGAGCCATCTGCACTTGGTAGAGTTTTTATGCAACAACAGCTACCAGGCCAGTATTGGTATGTCTCCTTTCGAGGCGCTTTATGGACGACGGTGCCGGACACCGCTCTTTTGGGATGATGTCGGAGACAGAGTTATGCTTGGGCCAGAGATGATCACGGATACAGCAGAGAAAGTCGGAATGATCAGAGACAGGCTCAGAGTAGCTCAGGACAGGCAGAAACACTGGGCTGATGCTAATCGCAGGCCGATGGAGTTCGCAGACGGTGATATGGTGCTAGTGAAGATATCACCTACTCGAGGGACGATCCGGTTCGGACGAGGAGGGAAGCTGAGCCCCAGATACATCGGGCCGTTCGAGGTACTTGGCAGGATCGGAGAGGTAGCTTACAGGGTTGCACTCCCACCCAACCTAGCAGGAGTTCACGACATCTTTCACGTATCTCAGATGAGGATATATGTTCCAGACCCCAGTCATGTGCTAGATCATTCAGAGTTGGAGGTCGGACCGAGCCTTACAGTTTCTGAGCAGCCAGTGGAGATATTAGACCGGAGAGAGAAGAGGCTGAGGAATAAGGTTATACCCCTAGTGCGAGTAGCTTGGAGCCGTCACTCCCCAGGTGAATCTACTTGGGAGAGGGAGTCGGACATGAGGGAGAGATTTCCTTACTGGTTCGATCCAACCGCTGCGAGGGAACCACCCGTTCCCGCTTGATACCTTAGAGGTTAGTTTCGATCGCAGTCTTAGTCATTTTGTTGCATTACTTGCTATGTTAGAATATTGTCGGGTCTTCAATCCTTGTGAATTTCGAGGACGAAATTTTTCAAGGAGGAAAGACTTGTAAGCCCCTGATTTTCAAAAAATTTTAAACTAGTGTTAATTAATTATTAAATGTCATTATTGGTTTTAAAATAATTTAATATAATTTTAGGAATTTTCTAGAATTTTTAAATGAATTTTAAATGAGTTTTAAATACAAAAATATCATTTTGTAATTTATTTAAATGTTTTAATAGCATTTTGTAATTTTCTGAATTGTTTTAATAGTGTTTTGCAATTATTAGAATTGTTAGTATATTGGTTTGTAATTTATTAATTGTTTTAAATTCTGTTATGCAAATTATAATTTGCATTTACTGCTGTTTGGACCTATTTCGTAAATCCTAAGTTCCTAGGGGACCTAATTGCAAATTACCAAACACCCCCCCCCCCCCGACCAACTCTCTCTCTCTCCTCCAGCTCGCTCACCGACCCCCGCTGACCCGACGACTGCCCCGACCGACTCACCGCCCTGCCCCCGCTTTTTACGGCTGCCCCCACCGCCACAAACCCCTATAAAGCTCCCCCTCACTCCCAAGACCCAAACCCTAAACCTGAATCTCCTCCACGACCGACCGCTGCCCTCTTCTTCCCCGACGAACCCCCAAACCCTAACCCTACTCCGGCGAACGCTGCACCGCCCCAACCGACGACCTTCACCGCCAACCACCACCACCATTCGACTCGTCCTGTCACGCCGACCCCAGCGCCACCCGAGCGCCACCGCCACGATGCCTCCTCCGCCGTCCCCGACCTTCGATTCACCCTGGGTTGACCGGACACGTAAGTATCAGCTTCGATTCGTGTCGTGCGAGTCTCGTCTTCACATATGAGACTCGCCAGGACACGGGGATGTTCGTCCAGTAGCTGGACACGAGAACTAGGGTTCGTGGAGAAAACCCTGTGTCCTTAACTGTCAGGACACAGGACAGATTTTATATTTTTTTTATTATTAACCTAACCTAAAACGAAATAAAATAAACCCAACCCTTTCCCTAACACAACTGATGGGCTGACCCCCTGGCCAGCCCATCCTAAGCTAAACCACCCCCCCCCTCGCGCGCTGTGATGGCTCGGGTTCGAGCCCGGCCCCTGCAGTTTCTTTTCCTTTTTCTTTTTCTTTTTCTTTTTCCTTTTTCCTTTTATATATATATCTATTTATATATATATGTATATACATATTTTTGTATATATATATGTATTAATATATATACTATATTTAGGTATATATAGTTGCTGTTTTATATATATATATATATATATATATATATATATATATATATATATATATATATATATATATATATATATATATACTTTATTATTTTATGTATGTATATATATATATATATGTCTTATGTATACATATATATTTATGTATATATATTTCTTTGCGTATATATTATCATATATATACTATTATATGTATATGTATACATTAATTTTGTTTATATATATATATATATATATATATATATATATATATATATATATATATATATATATATATTATAGTTAAGTATTTTCTTATATGTATGTATATATACATATATTTGTATATATATATATAATAATATAGTTGAGCATTTTCCTATATATATATAAATATCCCTATATTTATATATATATATATATATATTATTTCCTATATGTATTTTACTTAGCTTAGTGTAAATTATTTATATAAAATAATGTTCATACTTTCATAGTTACTATGTAAAACTTTACCTTATTAAAATAATAATATTTATTTTGACTATTATCAAATTGTATTTTTATCGTATTTAAATTACTGCAACCATTTGGTGTCCAAGCCTAGCATGGGTATTTGGGCTCAAATGTGTTTTCACACATTCAAGACCTGTACAAGTCATATTGGACTTGATTCATGGCCTTGGGTCCTGTGTTTGAACTTTGGTTCAAATTATATACATGGACAAAATACGCAGATAATTAATTATTGTGTGCAATGCTGTTTTTGATTTTCTAAAAATAGTTAAAGTATTGCTAAAATTATGGAAAAATAGTTTTTAGATACTATGTTAAGTTACCTAATTTAGTATAATTTTTGTAGTATTTAATTTACTGTTTTGCCACTAGTTTGGCATATGAAACCAAAACCCACTTTCTGTATACTTAGGAAAACTGATTTTTATAAAATATTTGTACTGGTTAGTAAATTCCAGAAAAATTATAATAAATTTCTATGATTAACAAGGATCACTTTAGTACTTTACTTTAAGAAAAAAATAGGCTTTTTGCCTATCTCTAAGATTGTTAGAACACAATAATCTTTTGATTTATTTATTGATTAATTACGACTTATAGCTTTTTGTGTTATTTGGAGTTTTAGTCGTGTTAAACCCCATCCCTCACTAGTGTAAAAACCCTAGAAAGTTAGTTAACATAGTGTGTCATCCCACATTGGTCTCCTATGCCAAGTTATCATTTTGGCTAGGTGCCCAGTCACAAGTCGTGTCGCACCATTTAGTGTCCTAGTATTTTAGCTTAGTGTAAAACTAAGTTATTATATTTTACTTCTACAGCGACGAGTTACTGGACATCCATAGCATTGTTATCGCAGCTTGTTTTATTTTGCTTTGCTAGAGGCAAGTACTTTCTACGAACTTTATATATTGTCACATAAATGAACTGCAAACCCCACCATGTTAAATGTCTAGGACCGTTGAGCACCTCTAGAGGGGGGGTGAATAGAGTGTGTACGTGTGCAGCGGAAAATAATCACCAATTAAAATCTTAGCAGTTATATATTATGGCATATAAAAGACGGTAAATAAATGCAGTAAAGTAAGAGTCAAGAATTCAAACTCAGTGACACAGCGATGTATACTGGTATCCCTCTGAGAGGACTAATCCAGTCTCGAGTACTCTTGCTCGATGTTAATCCACTATGACACAAGCTTTAACTGAGTGCTTGCAACTCTTACAACACCGTGCTTGGTGACAAGTGCACGACCGACTTCACAACACCGTGCTTGGTGACGAGCGCACGACTGACTCTACAACACCGTGCTTGGTGACGAGCACACGACCGGCTCCAGAAGGCAATTGGAAAACTGGAACATTTTCTGAATACAATCTCCGATACAACTCTTCAACACCAAACTCTAGATTAAACAGAAACTGTACTGGCTTGGCTAAGAGTCGTAAAGGCTTAGATATGAAAGTAAAAGCTCAGAACACTTTAGATAGAGAAGAGAGGAGATGAAACTGGATTGTTGAAAATGAATGGTAATCTCAACTCTATTTATAGTGTTTTTGGACGACCGAACTCGGGCAGAGTTCGGACAGAGTTCGGATGCTAGGATTTTGCATACGAACGTTGGATGCAGATTTGGTGGGAACTGTATTTCAAATAACCCAGACCGAACTCGGGCCGAACTCGGGCCGAACTCGGACCGAACTCGGTCAGAGTTCTGTCAGAGTTCTGCTAGTTCAGAACAGTAAGGAATAAACCAAATTTGCATAGGTTTTGGGCCTTTTGGAATTGTGGATTTTTGGGATACGTAGGTAGGCTTATTTTTGTTTGTGGACTGAGAAAAACCTAAGCCAGTACCGATCCGATCAATCTCACATTTTTCCTAGACTCAATAAATGGAAAAATACAGAATAAATATGAAAACCAATAGCCCTTTTGATGACGCCTTTTTCCTGACATAGAAGACGCATTTTTTCTTGACGGCAGTCGTCCAAAGATAAACAGATCTGAAAATCTGAATACCTTTCGGGGGCTTCGCCCCCGAACCCCTGACGGGGGGCGCTGCCCCCTCGACCCCTGTCCGCTGACCGGGCAGCGGAACCCCCGATGCGAGGCCCCGAAAAGGTCGTTGGGCGATTCAGAGAAATCTCCTTGTATAATGCCGTCTTTGGCCCATTAATAATTCTTCGTTACATATGTCCTGGTTTGTCTGCAAGTACATGTTAGACGAATAAAACAGTATGATATAATCATAACAATATGATATAGAACATTTAGGACAATGCTAAGTTTAAGTAGCATGAATATTAGTGACATCACTAGTTAAACTTAATTGATTAGCCATATTCAAAAACATGATGTAATCATTGGGCTAACAAAATGCTGATCCTTGGGGTAGCAAGTTAGATCTTTACATGTTGTACTTCCAGTTACTACCATGCTTAGAACAGTCTTGATGTATCTCTCACATGATTAGAATATGGGTTATGGGGAAACTGATAGTATTATACGTGATCACGACCCCCCTACAGTAGCGAGCTCGGTCGTATTCTATATGCATACCTTGCCGCAGGCCATTATCCCGTATTTCTGTACGGATGTACACATATGCCTGTTGACTTGTACGTATGTACATTTTATTTACATGTACCACAGTACATTGTACATCTATTGACCGATCATGTATTTGCTACAGTTTTAAACATTACATATACATCTGTCTCTATGACATGTGTGTCCTTGCCATGATAGATTGAGTGATGCCATGCTTTCCAGTTATTTCTTTCATGTTCATTTCCATGTTTCATATGCTAGTTTGCTAGATTTAGTACTTGCTCCCGTCCTGACAGGATAACGTTGTAGGTGTCCTTACTGAGGAGGAGTTACTCTGCGACTCATACTATGGAGATACTGCCGAGGACCCGGCTCTGCTTTACGAGGATGTTCCTGCGGGGAACCTCGCCTAGTTGTCTTTTGTTTACTTAGACTTTTGAGAGTAGACATGTATTAGACTATATCATTTTGTAACTGGACATGTATCCAGTTTTACATTTCAGTTTACTTGTACTTGGATATTTTACTATATACGACGACTTTTGTGTTTGGAGCATTTATGATTCTTCTTCACTTATAGAACTGTTAGCACATTTAGTCTTATCCTGTTGTCTTTAGAACAGCTTACTACGTTTTATCTCAACGTAGGCTGGGCATGACTCGGCCTGGCCCAACAATTTGGGTAGCGGGTCGTGACAATAGCTTACCGTCAGCAACGCGCATGATTGTGAGCGCATGCTTCTGGTTTACCGTTGGCATAACACGTTTGAGGCGCATGGCCCGTGCCGTCTTGGACTTCTTCGTAATAGCCCGCTAGGGCGTATAGTACTCAGAGTCCAAATTATCCTCGCCATGACATCGAGTGAAGAACTTGCAGCCAACCCAGAAGAAGAGAAGAACTACTGCAACTTTTTGTGGCTCGAACGGGCTCCCTGGATAACGGGCTCCCTTTTCTTTATTTATTTTTGGTGCCCTTTTCAAAGGAGACAAGAGGGTTCTATATATAGAGTGGAATGAGACCTCTCTTCTTCTCCTTTTCGATGTGGGATTAAAAGCAATATCCCTCTTTTTTCATGCTTCTACATCGAACAGCGAAAACCTTCTACTGAAGACGGGGTCGTACAAATCGACCTAGGAGATGAGTCTTCACCTAAGCCCATCTTCATTAGCAAGAGTTTGACAAAGGAAGACAAAGAATCTCTGATACAACTTATTTAAGAGTACATTGATGTCTTCGCCTGGAGCTATGAGGATATTCCCGGATTAGACCCACAGGTCGCAACGCATAAACTTAACATTCGGCCAGACGCTAAATCGATCAAACAACAAAGCTATATTTTTCACCCTAATGTTATGGATGATATTGAAACCGAGGTCAATAAGGTCATCACCAACGGCTTCATTCGCTAGAAGCAACACTCAAATTGGGTAGCCAATGTTGTTCCTGTCACCAAGAAGAATGGGAAGATTCGAGTCTGCATAGACTTCAGGGATCTCAACTCGGCCTGTCCAAAAGACGAGTTTTCTCTCCCAACGAAATAATCGATAATACCTATGGCTTCGAATGTATATATTTTATGGACGGGTTTTCGGACTACAACCAGATCAAAATGTTCCCTGACGACGAAAGGCATACTTCATTCTGAAAGCCAAAAGGAATCTACTGTTACACAGTAATGCCTTTCGGTTTGAAGAACGCTGGAGTGACTTATCAGCGGGCTAAGAGCATTATATTTCGCAAACACCTCCAAAAAATGGTAGAATGTTATATTTATGACATTGTCGTCAAAAGCCGGAGGAAGGTCAACCATTTGGAATACCTGAAGATAGTGTTCGACTTAGTGTGGGCACATCAGCTAAAGATGAACCCAACCAAGTCTTTTCTAGGGGTTTCCAGCGGCAAGTTCTTCGGCTTTATCGTTACAGCCAAGGATATTCACATCAAACCTGAAAAGACCACGGCCATCCTGGATATGGCTCCTCCGAAGAACCTCTACGAGCTTCGGGGCCTATAAGGATGCTTGGCATACATCAGAAAATTCATAGCAAACCTCTCTAGGCGATGCCAACCCTTCACCAAACTAATGAAGAAGGGAGTTTCTTATGTATGGACCAAGGAATGCTAACAGGCATTCGACGACATCAAAAACATCTCACCAGCCCCCCAGTCCTGGTAGCCCCGATCGTGGGAAAGCCCTTTTTACTGTATGTCTGAGCCATGGACCATTCTCTCGGTGCCTTGTTAGCCCAAAAAAGCAACGAAGACCACGAGCAAGCAATCTACTATCTGAGCAGGACCATGATTGGTACCGAACATCGATATAATCTTGTTGAGAAAGAGGGTCTTGCTATAGTCTTTGCTATCCAAAAGATACGCCACTATATAGCTGGATAGACATCCACGTCATCTCTAGGGTCAACCCCCTCAAAGTCCTCATGACCAAGCTAGGAGCACTAAACTCGCGGTTAGCTACATGCGCAATCCTGCTATCGCCTTATGACATGGTGTTCGTCCCACAGAAGGCAGTTAAGGGTCAAGCATTGGCCGATTTCTTGGCAGCACATCCTCTTCCGGAAGCATCAAAACTCTACGATGGTATTCCATACGAGGTCTTGGAGTCCAACACAGTCACGGAAGATCCCATTTGGCGAATGTTCTTTGACGGTACTTCAAGAACAGGTCCTAAAGGCAAGATCATTGCAGGAGTAGGAGTGGTCCTGGTCACTCCTGAAGGCCTAGTCATTCATCGTGCATATTCTCTCATGAAATCATGCACCAACGACATCGTCGAGTGCAATACCCTTATCATCAGACTCCAGTTCGCTAAGCAGTTGGGAGTCGATTACCTTGACGCTTATGGTGACTCAAAGCTGATAATAGATCAGGTTAGAGGTCAATACGAGGTCCGACATGAGGATCTGATCCCTTACTATCAGACAGCAATCGACATCATCTCTATATTTACATATTTATAGAACATGTACCTAGATTGCAGAATCTGGAAGCCGATGCCCTCGCTGGTCTCGTCACTTCTTTAACAGCTCCTACCGGTACCCAGTACTCCGTCACTGTGATGGGTCGAGAACTGGTTTGCCCAAAGAATAACCTATGCACGTGTTTGAGCTACTCTGTACAGATAAACACTAATGTTGACATTAGAGACTGGAGATTCCCATTCATAAACTACGCGGTCTATGGGTTCTACCCGAGGACTCGAAAGAAGCCACTTCTATTAAGAGACGCTCGCTCCGATTCTACTATGATGCAGCTACTAAAATGTTGTATCGTCGTTCATAGTAGATCTTAAGTAGGATTTTATTAATTTTATTTTTGAAAAACTTCATTCCGTAGAAGCTACTGTCACAGGTATAGTTAATAATATTTTGATGCAATAAATGCATTAGTCGCCATTTATTAAAAAAATTTAGATTTTCACAGAATAAAGTAAATCAATTTTACAAATTAAAAATAACAAAGTAGAAAATAGCAAAGGACAATAAAACCTAATTTGTGAAATTGATCACCCCAAACTCCAGGAGTATATTTCAATATGAAAAAAATAAAACAATATGATTATTAACCAGTTAATATAACAATGGTATGAAAAGTTAAATAATGAAAATAAAATAAAATAAAACAAACAATACCTTTACCAATATGTAGTCCCAAAGATTAGATTAATCAAAATCTCGATTGAATATAAAGTATAATGACACTGCCCAAATCAATATAAAATTAAATTAAAATAGGACTAAGAGTGCGATTTGAGAGAGATGTTTGTGTGGAGTAAGTTTCCTGTCAATTAAATAGGTAGTCATTGTCTTTTGAAATTCTTGAAATTAAAAAATACTGTCAAATTAGCCTAGAAAGTTCCTATTAAAGTTTCCAAAATTAAGATTGCACCATCTTTTTGTTGCTGTTCATGGACTGTGACTAGGGAAATGGAGTAAAAGCTAATCAAATTCCAAGAGATATTAGAGGTTTGCTTTTAATATAATTGATTAGGGAAGGCCAAATGGAATAGATACTTACCAAATTGAGAAGCTTTGCTTTTACTATAACATCCAAATGGATATATTTTCCAAAATACTGCTACTCTTGCTCCATAATTATTGCTCATTTGCTACTTCATAATTGTCTATTGTTGATTTGTTGTGGTACCCATAATATATGGGGTCCCCACTAATTATGGGGCCTATGCACAAGAAAATACTTTTCAAATTATGCTCTATAATTATTGATGATTTTCTGCAGCAGTAATACATGGGGCCCCATTAATTATGGGGCCCTAGGCACACGCCTAGGAATGTATAACACTAAAGTCGGCTCTGTTTACCAATTAAACCAAAATCGTGGAGTACCTGACTAATAACAACCCAACTTAGCCTATCATAGGCTTTAGAGATGTCAAATCTTAATGCCCTATTATGAGGACTAAAATTGGTTAGAGAGTGTAGGAGTTCCTGAGTAATAATGACATTATCACAAAATTTCCTACCATGAATAAAAGCATTCTGGAATGGATTAATGAGTTCGTGAAGAATAGGACAAATTCTGTTAGCTAGGATTCTAGAGATTATCTTATATATAACATTACAAAGGGATATCGGTCGATAATCTGTAGGACTAATTTGGTTGTGAACTTTGGGAATGAGGGCGATGTAGGTATGGTTCAGTAATGGAGGCACGATCCTATGATTGAAGAAACTCTAGGCACGATCCTATGATTGAAGAAACTCTGAATGATAGTAGTTACCTCTTTTCCAATTGTTTCCCAACATTTCTGATAGAACAAGGTAGGAAAACCATCCCGACCATGGGCTTTCCTTGAGGCTCATCTCCTTGATTGTGTGCTTAATTTCTTCCATAGTTGGTATAGTAGATATGAAGTCATTCTCCTGCTGTTCGACTTTTGTTGAATTCTGCTGTGATGTTGCCAGGTAGAGGATCAGTCCTAGTTGCTTGGAATAGCATGTTAAAATGAGCTACCACAGTATCAACTATCTCATCATAATCGAACGTTTGTTCTTATTCTCTTTAAGTATAAATTTGATACTGTTCTTGCGTCTCTCATTGAGAACCATCACGTAGAAGAATTTGGTATTCTTGTCACCATTTTTGAGCCACAAAATGCACGATCGTTGTTTCCAGTACAACACTTGTTGAAACAAGAGTTTATTAAGGGTAATATGGATCAAAGTTTCTTCATGAATTTTATTATCTGTTAAAGGAGATTGCTGTAATGAAAGAAGTTTATCTTCACTCTACTTAATATCTTTAGATTACTAACCTTCCTCCTTCTCCAATATTTTAATGCTGGAATGAGATCAAGAAGTTTCAAACGGAAGTCTGACTTGGAAAAAGATTTGTTCCATTAATTTAAAAGAACTTTGTTGAATTTAGGTTCATGTAGCCATGGCTCTTCAAATCTGAAGGGATAGAACTTCTTATTGCAAATGTTCAGTTGCAGTAAAATTTGATTATGATCACCATTGATACAAGGCAAGTGCAAAACTCAAACTTTGGGATATAGAGACCTCCATGTTGTGTCCACAAGTGCTCTATCTAGCCTTGCTGCTATGTTGAGACTAGTCGAGCCGTGATTAGTCCACGTGAATGTCGGTCCATAGTGTTAGGACGCGGTGTGACCCGAGTCGGAGTTGGCCCATGAGGTACGATATTAATTTGGGTCCAACTGCCTTAAAAGAGAATTCTCATATAAGGCCAGAACCAATTCTAATTATCTACCCCACATGTTCCCACCTCCTAACCGATGTGGGACTAAATTACCAACTCCATTGTCACCTCCCATTTGAGCACTCAACCGAAAATGAGATACAACCCAACAATCTCTGCCTTAGCTCATTTTCGCTAGCCGAAGAACCTTAGAACCTTGTTACTTTGTCCATTCCCGCTAGTCGAACAACCTTAGCACCACTGCTACTATTTGTTCATTACAGTCAGCCGAACAACCTTAGCACTCCTTGCTACCTTTTATTTGTTTCCGCCACCCGAGCACCCAGAAGATCCAACATATTATCATCTCGATCTGTTCGACCACAGAACCAAACTGACACGTTCATCCACACCACCATTGTGTGCCAACCACAATGTCTTGCTCCACCTTGGGCACGTGAAACCCACCTTTGAAGTCAATCTGTGTAGTTGCATATGCTCCTAACTCCATCTTGAGAAGAGAACCCGTATATCCGTGTATATGCATGAACGCTCAACACTATCTATCTCGAATCAATTAGAACCGCCCAAACTAGTCCCGTAACCATGGGCTTTGATACCATTTGTTGGGACGCAGTGTGACCCGAACCGGCCCATGAGGTGCGATATTTAATTGGGCCCAACTGTGTTAAAGGATAATTCTCTTTTAAGGCATATGGACCCAATTCAATATCGTACCTCATGGACCAACTCTAGTTCGGATCACACCACAATCCCAACACAGAGTAGCCTAGATCCATGGTTGCAGAACTATTGAACCAGTTGATGAAATATTTATGGTGATGGTCATTGAAACCAGTTCTTCCACTTTTCTACTCTGCCTTGAGAATGGCATTGCAATCCCCAATACATACCAATGGTTCAGTAAGAGCTATACTAGTTAATTCTATTTGTTTCCAAAAGTTCTTCCTGTCAGCCACATTTGGAGGTCCGTATAAACAAAGCAAATGCTAAGCCGGATTGGATACATTTTGATGGATATACAGATGAATGCAGTTTGGAGAGGTAGAAATGATGCTGAGATGAATGTCCGGTTGCCACAGAGCAATCAATTCTCCTGAATGTCCAACTGAGGGAACTGAAACACTGTTATTGTTACAGTTATCAAAACCAAATAAATTGATAATGGATGCTTCTACGGGTGACAAGCACCTTGCATCTCGAAGAGAAAAACGATTGTCGGTCTCGTCGACTGGAGAAATGATATCAAGGATCGAATTGTCGGATCATTTCTCAAACTCCAACAATTCCATGATAGAATCATTTGTGTTTCGGCTGTTCAAGGCCAGCCGTATGGTATGCATTCTCTTAATAGCTCGACTAGATGTGCCATATGTTTCATCATTGATTAATATGGAAGAACTACGTTTGAGGTTGGTAGAGCTATTACTATCAATTTGAAGGATGCGATGCTGTTTTTTTCCAAGTTTTTGGGAGGGACTTTTGTTTCAACAAAAAAACATTGGGATGGTGGAGGGAAGAGATGGATGTTAAGAGAGCTGTGAATAGGGGTAGATGATAATGTATTTTCGCAGAAGATTCAAAATTTGGAGGACTATGCGTTAGATGAGGTTGAAGAAGAGTTGCAATAATGGATGGAGGGAAATCTTGGTTTGAAAGATTGTCTTTGGTATTGGGGATTTGAAAAAGACCAGGTAAAGAAATTAAAATTCTTGGGCTGGATTATAAATGTTGGAATGATGTAATAATGTTTAGAACAGTGGTGTAGATAGGCTTGGATGTTTTTATTGTTATTCCCGAAACAGATCTTAGATGGAAGAACGTAAGTAAATATAGTGATTCTACAAACAAATTTGCTCACACACTCTGTATATGAGGAACTTCAGAGAATTCAGAGCAAAAGAGTTTGCTTTTCTAAAGATCCTGTAGCCTCTTTGTAGAAGATGGACGACAATAAAGATCCAACTCTGCTTGGGTGATGAAGATCACCGTTGCTCAAAGCAAGATTAGTCCTACTGCGATCTGCTCCCAGGAACCAACAAGTTCGAACAAAAAAAGAACTGAAACGATTCGCCGTCACCTCCTGACTGAACTCGCAGAACTCCTTGGACTCCAATGGCAGCGATCTCTCAACTCTCTTCGTCCCTTTTTTCTGAGTAAGTCGTCAAAGAAGACATAAAGAGAGTATTTATAGAGTTGGACATAAACCCTAACTCTATTCCTGGTCGTACACTGACTGCGAAAAGATAGGAACGAATCATGGATAGATTTACCTGAATCAAATTCAAATTCCACAAAAATCGAATCTGTAATATTGACTCAATTTTTTCATAACTGTCCGAATCTTCCAATCAGTGCCTAACAACAGCACAGGCACGCGGACGCACAGCAGCGCGTGAAACAGTGCAGCAGCCTTGAGGCGCAGCACGTGCAGGAGCGCGAGCGCACGCAGAGTCGCGCCTGCCCCTGCACCTGTTCTCGTGCCTGCCCATGCGCCTAGCGCACGAGCGCAACAACAGTACACAAAGCGCCATGTGCCGATGCTGACATACAAAGTGCGCTAACAAAGCGTCACTTTGCGCCCTTGAGCCCGAGCTCAAGTCCGAGTCCAAGTCGCTAAGCCCCTTCGGGGCTTAGCTCCATGAGCATGACAAAAAGTACAAATGCTTCCTTTGTGGAGTTAGCCTTCTTCCCACTAGAAAAATACCTCCACATGGCACCCATGTGCCTCACCACATGTGCACATCTCAACGCAAGCAAAGATATATATAAAGATACCATTTGGTGTAAGCAATGTGGGACTATTTTTCTAGTCTCCAAAGGCAAAACACCAATATTTAGTATTGTACGATGGTGGATTAGATGTATAGTAGTTATGGTCAAGTAAAATGGTTGGAAGATCAAGACGTAGGATCAATCAGTGTATTCGAGCCTAAAAAAAAAAAAAGTGTATTCGAGCCTTGTAGAAGAGATTCAAGTAATTGGTCAAGGGTGGTTTGGCTGTTGGTTATGGATCTAGAGTTTGTAGTTATGATGGGGGGAAATGCTATGCTTACAACCAATTTTGGTTGTAAGCTTTACAACCGTCTACGTGGCATCCATTGATTGGGGGAGAGGGATCGAATGGGACCGGGTGGGACCATGTTAGCAGGGGGTGAGTGTGGGTTGTAAGAAAGTTGTAAATATTTGATAGTAAACTTAGCATTTTCCTTATGATGGGTCAGGACAGGAGTCTTCACCTGTAACTGTGATCGGAGGTTGGTCGAAAAAATTTGATAAATTGATTGGACTGTCCGTGACTAGGTATGAAGGGACATTATAGGATCATTAGTCATGTCTACTATGTTCCGAGATGGGGATTTTAAAAGACCTTCAGTGCATCGGAGAGACGAACCTTCAGCTTCATGAGATTGCTTTGTTTAAGTATCGGAGATATTTCTGATACCACCTTTGATAACACGAAACTGTACACGGTTTCTGAATTTGGTGTAATAGTTGGCACATATTGAATAATCAAGTTTCTTATTCAATAAAGTTAGAAAATGCTCCTTCTGCTCTTTCGACCAATTATCATCAACCATAGCAGTGTAATCTTGACGTATCCTGCATTTTTGAATTAAGTGACCAAGTCATCAGCAAGGCAAAATTTGGTAAGTCTTTCGTATCTCAAGTCAACATTGCAATAAGTACCATTCCCTATTGATGGTGTTGAGATGAACCTGGTCAGCAGTTTAGTAATGTCGATAGCCACCTGAACTCTGGCGAACAGGATCCAGTTCCTCATATCCAGCAATGTTGGAGGCCTGATAGCCACCTGAACTCTGGCGAACAAGATCCAGTTCCTCATATCCAGCAATATTGGAGGCCGAATCAATCCAATCCTTGCCGCAAGAGTCAATATGTAGTCCACAGTTAAGAGGTTAACTGGAAGACCACGAAGTTGAATCCAAGAATCAGCTTTTGAAAATAAATATTCACATCGAAGTTTATTAGGAAGACATAACTCAAGCACAAGTTGATTGTTGATTTTCCATGGCCCATTTTTTCATGACAAATTCAAGATCTTCTAGTTTGTCAAACCTCGCAGAGAAGGAACCATCATAAAATTCTGATATCTTCAGTTTCCCTTTTGAGTTTCCATATCTTCGGCATAGTAGTAGAGATGACCTTGAGGGGGTATTACTTGTGGCATAAAGGTCTAAAGAAGATAAATTTATTCCATTCTGTCTGTGGGTCAGGAGGATATGACGTGTTTGAAAAGGAGAAAGAAGAGCCCCAATTAAATTTGTCAATAACCTCCAAATAAGTGGAGGTAGGAGACGGTTCCATGAATCGTGGTGGAAGAGGATTAAAGAACCAAGAAGAAGATCAGAGAAGGATATCTATGAAGAAAATCGCCTGAATGGGGATGGCGAAGCGAAGATAGTATACTTGCTAATGTCAAAATTCAGTGCATCAGTGTTGGCTATTAAGAAAACCAAATTTTATGTAGACGATATGGAAGACAATAGAGGCAACTAACTTTGATTTGTTACAAGAGAGAAATTTGCCTGAAATATGTACAAAGATTCAGTCCAAAATTGCATTTTCCACCTCCAATTCCCAAATAAGTGCATCAGTCACAAATCATCGTTGAATATAAGCCGTAACTCTTTAAAAAAATACTCAAAAAAGAGTAGAAATCAAAGAGAAATACCAAAATTGTACCAGAGAGAGATTGAAATCTGCATCTCGCCTGAGGATGGACTTGGATATGTTTTATTTTCCTAAAATGATTTCTTTGGGGTTCGATATGTTTTATTTTCCACCACTCTGGAAAAAAAAAATAGGGTTATGTGACTTTTTTTTGGGAAAATAATTTCATGAAAAAAATAAGCTATCAAACACTTTTGGTGGAAAATTGTGATGGAAATATTTTCCATAAAAAAAAAGACCAATCAAGCCTAAATTCATTATATACAAACACAAACATATGAGCCTTGTTATATTTTACATACAAATGAATACCAAACCAATAATCAACAGAACAAAACCTATATATGACAAAAAAATTGGAAAAAAAAATTCAGAAATCAACTACATCACAACGAGTAGTAGTGAACTGGTTGTTAATACTAGTTTTATTCCTCTCCAACCTCAATGCCAGCACGCACCTAACCCTAGCCATATACCTCCTTGTCACCAATGACCCAAACTTGTACCTAACCCTAGAATACAACCACACGTTTATATTGAACAGGCCCGTTGAGTTCTCCCTCCTAAAGTCTCCCGAGTCTCTATTCAAAAACAAAGACTGTCCCCGGAACGCCGGTCGGAGCACGGTCGTGTTCCTGCGGCCCTGGTAGAATGCCGCCATCCGGGCCCAGCCGAACCTGACCCCGTCGTAGTACGCGTCGGACTCGAGACAGTCGTAGTGTATCCCGATCTTCTCGTTGGGGTTGCGGATGGTGATGTTGGTGTCGAGGTCAAAGTAGAGGATGTCACGGTCGGTGGCGAGGCGGAAATCGGTCAGGTCAGGAAGGCGTCTCGGACCGCGACCTTGATCTTGTGGGGATGGTAGACGAGCCAGAGGACGAGGCTGGCGATGCCAAGGGCAACGCAGAAGGCTATGACGCACTTGGCTAGGGTGGAGAAGAGGCACAAGAAGGGGCTACGTTGTCACGGTCGATGGTACGGCTGTGGAGGGATGGGGGTGCCGGAGTAGCCGCCGGCCGAGGATGAACTTTGAGGTGGATGCATTAGTTTGTTTCAAGAAGTTGATGAACAAGTGGGAAATATATGCATATATATATTTTCATATTGAAGTAGAGGAGGAGCTCTTTGGAAGCGTGTTAGCAGTAACTTTTGAACTGGACTTGGTTGTAATAGACTTGCGTTGTGCTTTGATGACGTAAAAAAAAAAACGTTTTGAGCAAGAAGTTTCTGAAGAACATTGACGATCGAGAAGGATTCTTGGTAGCTAGGAAAGGGAAGTTGAGGAGAAATTGTGAGGCAGGAGAATTGCTAGTGCACTTACGTACTATGCCATTTGACCTTGACTTGAGAATCGCGAGGAATTATTTTTACGAAAAATTGTACCGTAAGTATTAAAGTTTTAACTTATTGTACAGAAGTAACTAAGTTCTCTAAAATTAAGTATCGTCACGTAAAAAAAAAAAAAAAAAATATCGTCACGTCCTAAAATGGAACATTTAAATTTCTACGGCCCTTTATTTGGGCGCTATAAATAAAGTAGTTGGTACAGCAAAGTGATTGGGATTGGTATTGATTTACAAGGAAGTAAATTGCTAATTGGTTTAGCCAGCAAAGTGGTTTGGCCAACTAAGTGATTGGTATTGGTTTACAATGATTACTAATTACCAAAGTGATTGGAATTGGTATTGGTTTACAAGGAAGTAAATTGCTAATTGGTTTAGCCAGCAAAGTGGTTTAGCCAACAAAGTGATTGGTATTGGTTTACAATGATTACTAATTGCTAATGTTAGTGGTGCAGACAGGGGCGGATCCAGGAATTATAACTGGGGTGGGCTACAAAAAATTTGGTTGGACTGGAAGTAGATAAATCCATATAAAAAAAATCAAAAAAAAAATTATATGAAAAAAAAAGTATAATTTTTTTTTTTGGGAGCCCACCCCAAGGGACCCTTGGATCCGCCCCTGGGTGCAGAAAAAAAAAATGCGCCCATAAATAGGACGTTTATTTTGATTTGGCGCCCCTTTTTTGGGCGTTGTTATTATTTATGTTTTCTTTACCGCTTTTTATTTTTACAACGGTTATTTTTACACCTTATCTAATTTTACACTGGCAAAAGGAGCCTCAAAAGAAGTAGTTTGTTGCATGAAAAAAAAAAAGAGGGAAGCCACGCGACTGCACACGGGCATAAGGAAGAGCCACACGGCAGCAACACAGGAGATGCCGCAACAGGCGGAAAAAAAAAATACGCCCAATATTTGGGCGCCAAAACTTTATTAAAAAAATCAACGCCCAATTTTCGGGCGCTGAAAAAAAAAACGCCCTTCTTTAGGACGTCAGTTTTCATTTTCATTTTTAATTAGGTTGGACCGTAGTTAAGAATTTGTTTAAGAATTTTGTCATCTAAGTAAACACATCTGATGTTTTGACGCCCGAATTTAGGACGTTTATTTTTTTATGCCCTATTTTAGGGCGTGACGATGCCTTCTTTGCTATTCTACCAAACTTTATTTCTTTTATGCAATTTTTTTTACTTTTATGCTTTGGATGAAATTCTGTTATTTTTAAAGATTCATCATGATCGACTTGTGAACTTATTTGAAAAAAATGGTCTCTCTTCCAAACAAGACAATTCTCTAATTCCCCAATCTCAGAAAGTAATAGATACGTACTCCAGAAGTATGAACGAGATTATTGTTTTTTTAGGTAATTTTTATTTATTTATTAATATAATAAAATATAATAGATTCCAGATCTAATTGTACTTTAATTATTAGATTTCTTTAATTTATTAATGCTACATGTAGTTGATTTTCTATATTTGGTTATATTTTACATTTCTAATTTTCTATGCACAACTATACTTAATTAAAACCGGCCTTCTTAGTTTTTGTTTTTAACTTCGCCTTCAAGTCTCAATACATAAATATATTATCGTACATCAAGGTCTGGTTTGGTTGCATAATCGTATGGTTGGAAAAAAAAAGTCATTACTTTCTCCTATATTTGGGTGTGAAACGAATTAAATTATAGCAAAAAAAAAAAAAAAAAGATTCTATCCATCCAAGCCTTGATTCACTTTTCCACATTTAAGAATTTATTTTTTCTTCCAATTTTTTTTGGCATTTCAAACACCGAAAAGAAAAATATATGAAAATTATAATTTTTTAAAGAAAAAAAATATCAAGAATTAATTTCTTTTCCACGAAACAAATAAGGCCGAGTAAGAAAAACTTTTTTTTACCAAAAGTATTCTAAAAACTTTCTTTGCCCCCACGTGTTGTGAGGTAACATGATATCAGTCATAATTTCTCTCTCTACACCTCCAAAAAAAAAAAAAACTCTCTCTCATTCCTCCAATCTAGAAAGGATAATACTCTTTTAGGAAACAAAGAATAAAGGAGACCATAAAAATCAATAATGATCATGATTCATCTTATTATACTACCAGAGCTGTATGTCGGCATTCCGCCCCCCCCCCCCCCCCCCCCCCCCCCCCCTCCTCCGATCCGGGAAGGGTACACGTTAGCAGAGGGCCAATGGCTAGCCGTCACGTGGACCCAGAGCAATTCTGCGGACGGTCAAAATAGACTCTCCATTATGCTACCTTGTAGCAGACGATTTGGAAGAAAAATGTTTTCGGATTTGCAGTGCACATATATAATAAACTCACTAATATTTTTCAATTGAGATATCCGATTAGTATATTCTATTTCAATTCAAAATATAACCAAAAGTTGAATGGATTTCAATCTTTTGATGCATAACCCTTAGAATTTGATACTGAAGTTGGATTACTTGATTTATGTTAAAGTAGGCAGGAATTTACGCAACATATACTACAAGAAATTTGGATTTTCTTGACAAATGATTTGTGACAAGTGTAAGACTTGTCAGTGAAAGAAATATTTATGTGACAAGTAATTTTTTTTACCACTCATAATTAGATTTTGTGACAACATTTGTATATCGTCACACAGTTAAATCATCCAGTAACTATGTTTTTATTGGTCGTCACTCAAAGTTGTCACTTAAATAAATTTTGATGGTTTGACCAGTGTCAAAGGCAAGTTGTAAAAAATACATGTCACTTAAGGTTCTCCTTAGTTACCAAAAAAATTCACGTCACATACAAATATTAGATAAAATATGAAAATTTTCTTCTTATCACTTAATATTTTTTTAGTTACCAAATTTTTTTTTGCGTCACATAAAAGTATGATGAAAGTTTTATTTCTTGTAACAAAAAAAATAAATTAATTACAAAAGTTAAATAAACTAAAAGATATATTTTCTTTTGTAAACACACAAGCAAAAAGGATTTCAGTATTAATAAATTTTGTATATTCTTGACCTTCTAAATTTTTGGTATATATTCTTTTGCATCAATATTGGATCAATATTAGTAATTATATTTTTTTTGGTATATATACTTTTGAGTTAAATTTTAAAAAAACCCAAAGAAATATTTCTTTTAAGTTTGGATTGGACCAAAAGAAATATTTTGGTATATATTCATTTGATTTCAATATTTTCTTTTGTATATATTGACGGGATTCTAGTATTACCAAAAATTCACATAACATTAATTTTGTATATTCTTATTTATGGAAAGCAAATCATCACAGACACTCTTCCCCTCTTTCTTTCTTGATGAGATTTTAGACCGACCGCACACCTAGTTTACCTGAGCGTGCCATCCACAAACACTCTCTCTCCCTCTTTCATTCCTGACGAGATTTTAGACCGACTGCACACCTATTTTACCTGAATGTGCCCCCCAAATTACTCTCTTTCCCTCTTTTTCGGAATGAAACTTCCAAAAAAAAAATCCTTCTTCCTCTCGATTGAAGCAGAGATATGGATTATATCTCACTTCTATACTTTTCTATTCATATTGTCAATGGTGTTGAAATGCTAAAATTCTTCTACAATTCTCTCAACTCCCCTCTTCATCGTCAATGGATGCTTGATCTCGCGGCTACAACAATCTTTCCCCCAAGCTGGAAGCCGCTCGAGGAGGAACTATAGCTATTGATTGGCCATCATCGTAGAATTCTTAAAGTGTGTGCATCTAAAATTCACTAATTAAAAAATTTTCTGGGATTTTAGTGTTGGATTTTTAAATGGTGGTACTTATATATTTTTGTATATGTCCTTGTAGAAGCATAGAAAAACTCTAAGATATTAAGACAATCTTAAGTATGAAAGAGTGCCACTCGAAAGAGTGCAAATTGGCCTCTATCAATCATTTCCGCATAGGGTGCTTCCGTGCGAAAAAGTGAACAGCTACACACGCAAACGAGTTCGTCGGTTACAAAGCTTCTTTCCACGCTAAGGCGATTCTATGCTACAGAGTCGCTATGAAGGGACTTTCTATGTGGCAAATGTTGATAGTTGTAGTACCAACTGTCCCAAAATAGTCATCGTCTATATGTTGACTAGTCCATGCTACAAAGTTCTCCACACAGAATATTTCCACACAGAAGATTCACAACATCAGTGCCAGCATGTCAAGCTATGAAAGTTCCAAACTTTCAGTGTTACAGTGTTTGCACAAAAATGTCATACTTAGCTATTAAGTCTACATGCAACAGTACTCCACGCGAAAACAAATGTGCTCCAAGCGAAGGCAACTGTTGTAACCCCACTTTCCCAATTTTATAAAATTTAGAATATTTTATTGTGTTGAGGAATAAAGTATACTCAAGTTGATTTTTCTTATTTTAATTTCATGGTTATTATTTATGGATTAGTTTTAATTAATTTTCATGGTAGTCAATTAACCAACTAGGAATAACTAATCCTAGAGTGTTCTCCAAGATGCTAACAAACTCCCTAACAAACATAACCAACTTCTAACAACTTCTGGGGTAATTTGTAATTACCAAATTGTCAATTCCTAAATTTGCAAATGTTCCTTCCCATTTCTTTTCCTATAAAAACCTTGAGGAGAGAGAGGGCTCATTTCCACATCTCTACTCTTTCACTCAGTAACTGAGCTCCTCCATCCCCAGCCTCTTCTTCCCCCAAATTAATTTTCGAAACCGTAACCCTAATTGCTTCGAACCAGCCATGGTGGTAGCCTTCTCCACACAATAGCGACGGCGATGGAGAGTCGTCTCCTCCCAGCATCACGGCGCACGAGGGACCTCCTTCCCGTTAGCGATTCTCTCGGCTAGGCGCCCCACTTCCTCTCTGCGGTGAGTTCATCTTGACGGCAATCATCTCCCCGAGCAGTGACCACCTCATCAATCACCGGCGACGCTGCCTAGGTGAACCTCGACGCACACAACCTCCCCAACGACTGGGCGCTCATCCCTCTCGGCGGGGCTCAACTACACGCCATCTTCTCCGGCGGCAACCAGGCTTCATCTTTATTCCCGGCGACGATTAACAACAAAGTGGAAGTGCTCTCGATCACCGGCGGCGACATCTGCAGATCTTGGCAAATTGACTGCAATGACTGGTTTGAGTGAGTTCTTGATCCTTGATCGACCCACTTGAATGCTTCCTTCTGATTTTGAGATGATGTTTTTGAGCGATACTCTGAAATTGTGTCCATCTTTGCACACCAGCTATTCAATCGATTGTTCTAGAGTTATACTTGTAATTCCCTGCGTCCGGATTGGACACAGAGAGATCGTGTCATTGAAGTTAGGACACAGGGATTGGCTCGATCGATATCTGAATGCAGGAAGGTCGTGTCCGACTCGGGTTTACTCTCATGTAATAATCTACACCTCTCAGATGCTTAGATCCATCTTCTATGAATGTTGAAAGTGTTCTATTGGACAGGATCTACATCGGGAATGGGATTTTTAGGTTCATTCGTGTCCGACCTTGTTCGTGCCTAATATTGTTCGTGTCCGGCCATTGTGTGTGTGTCCATGGGTGATAGCGTGGATATGTACCAGAGGGAGCCGTACTCAAGGCTTGGGGTCTGTTGCAATTTGATTCAAAAAATTTTAAAAGCATTTTGATTTAGTTGTTAAATTGGACATTTATTTTTAAATGTGGATTTGATGATCGTTAACTTCTGATCTCCTGGGCCTGCCTTCGATTTGAATTGATCTAAATATCCTTGAATTATGTCTTCTTAAACCATTCGATTGAATGTTGCTAAATTTGTGTTGAATAAATCATGGCTTGAACCTGTGAAGTCTGGGTGTGTCAGCCGGAACGGGATTAAGCAAGGGAGGGTCTTATGCGATTCTAGTGGTTGTATGTATATTTTTTTCCCTGGGATTTGGTTGAAAATGTGGATTTAATAGCCGTTATGATTCAAACTGCTATATTAGGTTGGGGTTGCTATATAGGAAGCTACTGTGACCATGTATATGTATAATATATTGAAGGACTTGTCTTACATGGGTGTGGACTAAGTACAAGTTGTCGCTAGGGCCTATTAGACTAAGCCAAAGTCTAGATGTTAGTATTTCCAACCCATATGTTAGTAGCATCAGTAGTTAATATCTGTAACTAAATATTTATGAATATTCTGTAGATGTGCTTTGTGAATAGTAGTTAAATACATACTTATTCTATATCTAGAAGTACAACTAGTATACCTTATAAATATTCTATAGTTAGACATGGTTAGTAGATGAGGGTAGCCAGTTGATGCTTGTTTAGAAATTAACCAATTTGTACCGATATCAGGAGGATACCCAGATCTATATTCCTATTCTCGATCACCCCGGAGCAAGGCAAGTACATTCTATGGTTTATGTTCATTTACATTCATATCATGTGCTTTTCTTGTGACACGTTGTGACACGGTATATCATGTACTCTTGTACTTTCATGTTCCTGTATTTGCTTGTATTTGGGGAGGAGAAATACACTAGATATGTGACCAAACCCAAAACAAAAATTCAGGTTGATAGCTTAGGTCTCACATCGTGCACGTGGGACTCTAAGCCGTACTGATATTCATGTACTCTACTCACCCCAGCTGGTCACATATGCTAGTTGTATTTCAAACATTGTGCACATGTCAGGTTCTTGTACTTCATGTACTCTACTCACCCCAGCTGGTCACATATGCTAGTTGTATTTCAAACATTGTGCCCAGTCCAAAAATAGAAGGACTAGAAACGTATCATACCAGCTGTATACATACGAGTAAATGAAAGGCTCGTATGTATACATAAGCTGTAAATATAGAAAGCCAAGACACTAAATCTCATCCACAAAGATAATAATGATATAAAAGCAACTTTGAGTTTGTCATATATACAATCGTTGGACGGAGACAAATCCACTACCAACCAATTTAAATAGGGAAGAAATATACAAAGAAAGTGAATCAATCGAGCGAAGCAAATGACGATCCAAAAGCAATATCTCGACGAAATAGAGCACAAGTCATGGCCTTAGCTAGAGCACCTGCAGAAAATCACGAAACACACACCTGGAGAGATCACCAGGTCCTCAGAGGGACGTAACAAGATACAAGAAGAACATGCCACGTAACTACATAAGTAAAAATACTATAAACTACAATAGAACAGGGTACCTAACCATCCATGTGATATGCATTTTGATGACAACGTTCTACGCAGGGGCTGTAACGGATTCACGCAAGCAAGTAATAAAGAGTGGCCTTCAAGTAGCGCTCATCCGAGACACTATCGGCCGAGCAACAAGTAGCGCTCATCCGAGTCACTATCACCCAAAAATGTGTAAAAAGTAAATGTAGCCCCTACGCTAGTAGCTGTCCCCTCCCCCAATGATACTGTACATGCATCGTAACCACGACACACCAACACGTGTCGCTTTCACAACACGGTTTATATTCAATAACTGTCAAGTCTTCTAACATGCATCTATTGAAAGTTATTCCTATGCATGCGCACGGGTGATCAGCCAACACGCAAGTAACCGCTACATGATTCTCACAGCTCACACACATCTCGTGATACAATCGTGACAAAGTCAATGACATGCATTCTATTGACGGAAGTCTCTTAACTCTAGGTCCACAAGCAAAAAGAAAATAATAAACAAGGAATATAGATACAGTAAATGAAATAAAATACAACTAAATGTAAGCAGTAAAGATGGTAAGGTATCTTGCCTGGTGTTACGCCTGGTGTGGTGCAATGATCCAACAAGTCCGGTTCTGTCCAATGGTCGGGGTAGATATATGAGGGTCCGGTATTTCATGAGAAGAGAAACGCGTGATCAGTCGTAGTCAATGGTGGAAATCGAGGAGAAATTGTGAAGAACATACTCATACTGTTTTTAGAAAAGTATTTCTAATACTTAAGACTAGATTTTTGTTAGTAAAATAATTTTGGTAAATAATTGAAATCTAAAAACCGTTTTACGCAAAATTCTCTGTTTGTAAAAATAGAATTATCATATCTTTATTTACTTGATAACAAAAATACTAGAATACATTTTATAATTTGAAAGCTACTATATATTTTTAGTCAACAAAATTTTATATAAGAAATTAAATACTAACAATGATAAACCATATTTTATACATATTTATAAATATTTTTACATGTTCATTTCTAATTCATATTAATAAAGAAAATGATATCCTTAATAATAATAATAATAATAATAATAATAATAATAATAACAGTAATAATAATAATAGTAATAATAATAATAATAATATTTAATTCCTTAAATGTATACAACACTCTCCCCAAATTTTATTATAGAGAGAGAGTAGAAATTGAGAGGAACGAGTGGAGTGGGAGGAGAGATTACCGGAGGGGAGCCTGCGGCGAGGCAGCTGCGGTCGGCGCACGACGCAATTGGCGGTGGTTGGCGGAGAAGAAGGGGCACTGAGGAGGAGATACGGCTCGTGCGGCGGGTTCTAGAGGTGCTGGGGAGTCTAGAAGGAGGGCTTTCAGAGGACGACTCTGGCGGAAGGCGGCGGCTGGGTGCGATCAGCGCCGGGCTTTGGGCGACGCGCTGGACTGGCGAGCCAGCGCTCACGCCGGCAACCGGCGGTGACTTGGGCGGAGGACACGACGGGTAAGGCAGTTGGGGGTTTCCTCCCGGGATGGTCGCTTACGAGGCTCGCCGGGCGGCGTGCTGCTCTGGAGGCCGCGGTGGCCAGCTGCGGTCGGTACTGCCGAAGGGATGCAGTGCCGGCAAAACTTTGAGACTGGGGTGCGCCGAGATCCAGCAGGGAGGTACGATGCTTTTGGAGGCGCTCGCCGACGTAGGGGCAGCCTCTGGGAAGTCGACGGCGGGGACAGGTAACGGCTGCTCTGTTCTTCTACTTCTTTTCTTGTTTTGTTGTGATGGTGGTGGTGATTGGTGTGGGCGAAGGATTTGGGCTGTTTGCGATGTCGGTGGTAATGGTGGTCCGGGATGGCGATGGTGGTGAGTTTGTTGGTCGGAGTGACCGGAGTGCTGCTGCTGTGCAGACGGAAAGGGATTGGCCGAGGAGGGCGGTCGGACAAAGGGCGGTGGCTGCCGCAGGTTCGGATGGTGGTGCTGATGGCAGTACAACGAGGTTGGGGTATTGGCGGGGGAGGCCGAGAGGTCGGGGCGATGGTGGTAGTGTGTGATTGCAGTGATTGGTCGAAAAGGAGATGACAGAGAGACGATTGGGGAGTCACGGCATCGGGAAGCTGCTGTTGGGATGACGAGGGATTAGTTTAGGGGTAGGGTTAGGATTTGATTTGCGTCGCGGTTTGTCCGACACGAAAATTGATGTACTTGTAAAAGTTGGAATAAGATTTTGGGTGGACACAGACACGATGCACTCCCTATTGTGGATAGTGAAGAATTTATGGATGAGTACCTCTCCTTATATAGGAGGTGGGAATTTCCAGTTGGATAAGGATTAGGGAGGTTTAAATCCCAATGGATAAATTCCATATTAATTCAAATCGATTTAAAATCCAATTCAATATAGATAAAACTTATCTTTAATTTAAAAGCTATTTAAAATAAGGTCAATAAAATCTTTTCCAATTTAGATCATGATAATTAATTAAATATTAAATCAAACAATATTTCAAATATCATTTTAATAAATAATAAAATATAATAATAATAAATTTCGAAAATCATGATAAATGCTTAAATATTAAATCATAAAATAGCTTTTATAAATAACAAAATATATTAAAAAACAAATTTCCAATTTCGAAAAATATTTGGAATACATTTTATATAAACCACAACTACTTATTTTTAAACAAGAACAAAATAACTCTATTATACAAAATAAAATATTTATCACCTTTATTTGAACATGTACTTTCCTATATAAAATAAAATTTATAATAAAATATTTTTCTAAAATATGTATTTCGACACATATTCGCACTCGTCGAGCAAATACGAAACACAATTCTCGCACGCTACGCAAATACAAAAATGTGAATTCGTATGTGACGTGCAGATACGAAGTACAAAATAAATACAAAGAAATTTTTAAAAAAAACCGTAGTAGAAATTTAGGGGGTTTACATCCTACCCAACTTAAAAGAATTTCGTCCTCGAAATTTAGTAGTAATTATGGTAGGTTGGGCGAAGGGGTTGGAAAGAGTTTATTCGAATAGATTTACGAGATCTTCTTGGGGGTGAGAATGTAAACAAAATATTCGACGAGGAGGCGAGCCACATTTCAATGGCAATATGTCATTTGATCGACTAGAACAGAAAAATTCGAGGGTTCAGTTTAGATCACGATCATGTATATGACAACCAATCAATGAATAAGCTCGATCAACCCTAACATTAACCTTAAAAAAGGCAGCCTCATAAGCAGGTAATAAACTCCTTAATCCTTTGTTATCGTCCATATTCATATACTATCTCTCATCATAAATCGTTCTTTCCAAAAATTACTTCCGTAGCACGTTCCCTTTGTTAGGAAAGAAACGCGAAAACCTTTCCCCAAACCGGAGTGTACCTGCAAGAGGACCGAGCAATACAACGCACGAACCCAAAAATAGCCACACAAAAAACAATCACGCAGACACAGAGAATTTTTGACGTGGAAACCCTTGCGGGAAAAACTACGGGACGATCGGAGTCCAACCCTGAGAAGCCTCCACTAATGGAATAGAAAAATTACACCCTCTACAAACTCCTTCCGATCCAAATCGGATCCCCACAACACTCAGAGATAAGAACAATGATTACAAGGCTACGAAGAGCGAGAACGACGAGTAGAGATTACCCGAAACACGATCTCCTTCGAAAACGACCTTCAATCCTCCGCCTTCTTCTCCGAAGTTGCAATGGCACTCTTGCCTCCTTCTCTCTCAAAATTGTGTTGTCCAATGCGATAATACGATAATGAATTAGGGTTGAGAAAACTCAATATATCTCCCTAATCCCGCAACCAACCTGGACCGTTGGATTAGATCCAATGATGAAAACTCATCCAGAAATCCGCTTCAGTCCCCGACGACACAGAGTTCGGCCAAAACTCTGTGTGGGGCAACCAGCACCTACTGGCCAAACCCTGGAACGGCCAGACCGAGTTCGGCCAGAACTCGGCCTGGGACCGAGTTCGGCCCGAACTCGGATCCCCTGCTTCCAGCAGCTCCAGCAGCAGCAGCAGCAACTCCGTCGCCTACTTTCCGAGCTTCTCCGACATCGGACGGCGCTCGTCGCACTCCGGGGTCTTCTCCACATAGGTTGGGAACCCCTCACACTCCAACAAATCTCCCCCTTCACAACTATGGGGAGGACGTCGTCATCCCGACGACCTGCCTGCAGTACTCAAACTTTCCCCTTGGTAGAATCTTTGTGAACATATCAGCTCCGTTGTCATCTGTATGCACCTTCTCAAGCTCCGCGTCCTTCTTCTCAACCACATCCCGTATCCAATGATACCGGGTCTCGATGTGCTTGGACCGGCTATGAAACATCTGATTCTTCACAAGGTGGATCGTACTCTGACTATCGTAAAGCAAAGTATACTGCTCTTGCTTCAGTCATATTTCCTGCAGCAGCTTCTTCATCCACAACAGCTCCTTGCAAGCCTCCGTCGCCGCAATGTATTCCGCCTCCATCGTCGACAAGGCAACACACTTCTGCAACCGCGACTGCCACGATACTGCTCCTCCCGCAAACATCATCATGTAGCCCAAAGTCGATCGCCTCGTGTCTACATCTCCAGCCATATCAGCGTCGGTATACCCAACCAGCTTCGACTCGTCACCACCAAAGGAAAGTCTCCAACCAGCAGTACCCTGAAGATAACGTAGAATCCACTTGACCGCACTCCAATGTACCCTTCCAGGATTTGAAAGATACCTGCTAATCGTACCAACTGCATGAGCAATATCTGGCCTCGTACACACCATAGCATACATCAGGCTTCCCACAGTTGAGGTATATGGAACCTGCTCTATATCTTCCTTTTCGTCCTAGGTAGATGGACACTGTTCCTCAGTGAGCTTAAAGTGAGCCGCGAGGGGGGAACTCACTTTCTTCGACCCGTCTATCCCGAAACGCTGAAGTACCCGATGAATGTACTTCATTTGGGACAAGTGTAGCAGCTTGGACTCTCTCTCTCGGCTGATCTCCATCCCAAGAATAGTCTTCGCTGCGCCCAAATCCTTCATAGAGAAGGCCGCGCCCAGCTGGCGCTTCAACTCCGCTATCCTAGTGGCATTTCGACCCACTAATAGCATATCATCAACATAGAGCAACAAAATGATGAAATCATTATCGGCAAAATATCTCACAAATGCACAATGATTCGACGTCGTCCGTGCATAACCATGCTCCCCCATAAACGACTCGAACTTCCTGTACCACTGCCTCGGAGCCTGCTTCAGACCATACAAGCTCTTCCTCAACCGGCAGACCAAATGTGACTTGCCCTTCTCACAGAATCCCTCTGGCTGCTCCATGTACAACTCCTCCTCAAGATCACCGTAGAGGAATGCCGTCTTCACGTCCATCTGCTCGACCTCCAAGTCGAAACTGGCTGCTAATGCTAGCACCACCCGGATAGACGAATGCTTGACGACAGGCGAAAAGATCTCATCATAATCCACGCCTTTCCGCTGACCGTAGCCCTTGACTACCAGCCTCGTTTTGTATCGAGGGCGAGTAGCATCTTTCGTCTGCTTCACTCTGAACACCCATCGATTCTTCAAAGCCTTCTTGCCCTTTGGCAACCGTACCAGATCATAAGTGGAATTGGTGTGCAAGGAACTCATCTCCTCCTGCATAGCCACCATCTACTCCTACCTGTGTTCGTCTTCAATAGCCTCTGCAAAACTTTCGGGTTCCCCCCCGTCAGTCAATAGCACATACTCATCCGGTGTGTACCTCGTAGATGGTCGACGATCCCTGTCACTCCTTCTCAGTGGAGCCACTGGTGCTGGCTATATACCGACAGCCTCCGCCCCTTCAAGAACTACCTCTCCGGCATGCTCATCCTCCTGAGGGACACCCTGACCACCATCAGCAGGCTGATGATCAAGGTTGGGAGCAACTCCATGTACCGGCTCTCCCATAACTGGATCCTCTGCGATGTCCTCTGGAAACTGCTCGAAGCGAAATGACTCTAACTCAGGCAATTCCTCAGCCTCAGAAGGCGTCTCGGAATCCTGAGTGTTGGTCATGGTCTGATCCTCGACGAACACCATGTCCCTGCTTCTGTAGAGCTTTCCTTCCACTGAGTCGTAGAGTCTATAGCCAAACTCATCCCGACCATAGCCGACAAAGATGCATCGCCTCGTCTTCGGCTCAAGTTTGGTCCTCTCGTCCTTCGGTACATGCACGAAGGCTTTACAACCAAACGCCCGCAGGTGATTGTATGACGGCTCTTTGCCGTACCATACTTTATCAGGCACATCACCCTGCAAAGGAGCACTAGGAGACAAATTAATAATATAAGCAGCTGTGAGAAGAGCCTCACCCCAATAACTGCCCGGCAAGTTTGCTTCTGACAGTAAACACCGCACCCTCTCCATCAGTGTCCTGTTCATGCGCTCCGCTACACCATTGAGCTGACGTGTCTTTGGCAGAGTCTTCTGGTGTCGTATCCCTTGCTCTCTGTAATACGCATCAAAGGGACCGATGTATTCGCCGCCATTGTCGGACCGAACACACAACAACTTCTTGCCCGTCTCCCTTTCAACAGAGGCCTGAAACTCCTTGAAAGTAGGCAGCACCTGATCCTTGGTCTTTAAGGCATAGACCCAAACCTTCCTGGAACAGTCATCAATAAAAGTCACAAAGTAAGAAGCACCACCAAGGGATTTTACCTTCATAGGACCGCAGACATCCGAGTGAATCAACTCGAGCAACGCCGGCTTCCTCGAACTTGGGTGACTTTGGAAAGACACCCTATTTTGCTTCCCAGCTAAACAGTGCGTGCATTTCTCCAACTTTGTTGACTTGAGCCCCAGAATCACTTTCCTGTTCACCAAGTAGCTCATCCCCTTCTCGCTGATATGGCTGAGCCGCCTGCGCCACAACTCGGTAGACGCATCACTGACTGCGTTCACCTCCTGTGCCCCCTCTGCGCTCCCCTCCATATAGTAGAGACCAGACTTCTTGCTTCCTCTGGCAATCACCATCGAACCTCTGGAAAGCTTCCACTGACTGTTCCCGAAGAGACTGAAGAATCCCTCATCATCCAACCTTCCAACCGACACCAGGTTGAAACGGATATCAGGGACATGACGAACATCCTTGAGAACAAGAACCGTACCCGTCTTCGTTCTCAAATGCACGTCTCCAACGGCAACCGCCTTCGACACATCTCCGTTGCCCATCTTCAACACGCCACAGTCGCCTTTCGTGTAAGTGACAAACAGTGTCCTATTGTGAGATACATGTGCTGAAGCCCCTGAGTCCACCAGCCAAGAATTGTCATCGCAGGCGAGGTTAGTAATGACCTCATCACCTACGACGATCACATCGCCTCCATGCACCGAGGCCGCCGCTGTAGTGTTCTCTTCTTGCTTCCCCTTGTCGCCCTTCTTCTCCTTCTTCCAAGCGAAACAATTTCGCTTGATATGGCCCTTCTTACCGCAATGGTAACACTCTGAGTCCTCGTAACGACCCTTGGACTTCCCCCTGCTCTTGTCTCTGCCACCACCTGGACCCCTGCTTTTGCCCCTTCCGCGGCTCTCTGAAACAAGTGCCTCTGAGTGGTAGGATGTGGATGAAGTGCCCTGAGAACGTCTCCGCATCTCTTCATTCAACACCCCGCTCTTGGCAAACTCCAGACTGACCACGCCCTCTGGAGCAGAAGCGATCATAGATACTCGTACGGTCTCCCATGAGTCTGGCAATGTACACAGCAGCCACAGTCCCTGAACTTCGTCGTCGAACTTGACTCCCATAGAAGATAGCTGGTCAACCACGCCCTGGAAATCACTCAAGTGATCCGTAATAGATGCCCCATCCTTGTACCGCAGACCCATCATCGTTCGGATCAGGAACAACTTGTTTACCCCGATCTTCTTCGCATACAAGGATTCCAGCTTATCCCACAACGTCTTCGCGTGCTCAATATTGGCAACGTGGTTGTACACGTTCTCATCAACAAACTGCCGTATGTACCCACACACCTGTATGTGCTCGAACTTCTAGTCCTCCTCAGATTTATCACTGGGCTTCTCGGTTGCAAACACAGGTAGATGCAGCTTCTTGACAAATAGCAAATCCTTCATCTTGCTCCGCCAATAATGATAGTTTGTGCCATTAAGGTTCACCATGCGCACCGGCTTCGCGTCTATCTCTCCTCTCTGGTTCCTCTGTCAACTCCTGACACCCTTTGAACCCAAAGCTCTGATACCACTCTGTTGGGAAAGAAACGCGGAAACCTTTCCCACAACCGGAGAGTACCTGCGAGAGGACCGAGTAATACAACGCACGAACCCAAAAATAGCCACACAAAAAACAATCACGCAGATACAGAGAATTTTTGACGTGGAAACCTTTGCGGGAAAAACCACGGGACGATCGGAGTCCAACCCTGAGAAGCCTCCACTAATGGAATAGAAGAATTACACCCTCTACAAACTCCTCCCGATCCAAATCGGATCCCCACAACACTCAGAGATAAGAACAATGATTACAAGGCTACGAAGAGCGAGAACGACGAGTAGAGATTACCCGAAACATGATACCACTCTGTTGGGAAAGAAACGCGGAAACCTTTCCCCAAACCGGAGAGTACCTGCGAGAGGACCGAGCAATACAACGCACGAACCCAAAAATAGCCACACAAAAAACAATCACGCAGACACAGAGAATTTTTGACGTGGAAACCCTTACGGGAAAAACCACGGGACGATCGGAGTCCAACCCTGAGAAGCCTCCACTAATGGAATAGAAGAATTACACCCTCTACAAACTCCTCCCGATCCAAATCGGATCCCCACAACACTCAGAGATAAGAACAATGATTACAAGGCTACGAAGAGAGAGAACGACGAGTAGAGATTACCCGAAATACGATCTCCTTCGAAAACGACCTTCAATCCTCCGCCTTCTTCTCCGAAGTTGCAATGGCACTCTTGCCTCCTTCTCTCTCAAAATTGTGTTGTCCAATGCGATAATACGATAATGAATTAGGGTTGAGAAAACTCAATATATCTCCCTAATCCCGCAACCAACCTGGACCGTTGGATTAGATCCAATGATGAAAACTCATCCAGAAATCCGCTTCAGCCCCCGACGACACAGAGTTCGGCTAGAACTCTGTGTGGGGCAACCAGCACCTACTGGCCAAACCCTGGAACGGCCAGACCGAGTTCGGCCAGAACTCGGCCTGGGATCGAGTTCGGCCCGAACTCGGATCCCCTGCTTCTAGCAGCTCCAGCAGCAGCAGCAGCAACTCCGTCGCCTACTTCCCGAGCTTCTCCGACATCGGACGGCGCTCGTCGCACTCCGGGGTCTTCTCCACATAGGTTGGGAACCCCTCCCATTCCAACACCCTTAACATTTAACAAAACCAAATATGATTATAAATGTACTCTAACTTCCTCTATCTTATTGTAGAATTTCAAATAGTCTCAAATTTTGAATTCCATAATCTCCATTTATACTAGCTCACTTATATTTTCCAAGTCATGAATTCCTCTAAAATTAAAATTCCAAAATCTTCAACCAATTTGGCCCAAGTAAAAGTTAAAATCTTCTTACTACAAATTTGTATTTTTTTGGTCAATGCAATGCATCCATAAGTACCAAAATAAAAGTCCGTCTTCAATGTTCGATAAATCTCGTAAACTAACAATATACCTTCATAACTCAATCTTCTATCATCATAATTGAAAATTTTCTATAATATTTATTAGTCTCTCTCGAAAATTTGAATTCAACAATATCCTCTTTTTGATGAAAACTCATTTTAACTTCATATTCATAATAATCTTAATTCTTGGCTTTCTTATTTTCTTATTCTTGTTAGATGACTTACTGTTCAGTAACATAAGAGGAAGACAAGTTTCTGTTATGCCATAGAATTTGGTGGTATATACCATTGCTGTTTTGAGTTAGCTCGTTGATTGTTTGTATTTTTCCTATTGTTATTATCTCAACCTTATAAAAGCTATTATGTTTGACATGCTAATGTCCAGTCTGAAGTTCATTAAATTCCAATTTGAGGTAGCAGCCAGGCCCAAACTCCGATCAGCCTACACCCAGTAAGACAAAACCGAGCCGGCCCATTGAGCAGCTTACCATCCCCATAACAGAGCTGTGCCCCCACGCTTAGAATCAGCTGAACCAGCTGAACCGAGCACTCACAAGGCTCAGGACCCACATCAGAGTGGATGAGCCCGACCCAGAGAAAACAAAACTAAACAACCAGCAATGCCCAGCCCAAGCGGGCATTCGTGCAAACAGCAGACCGAGCACATGCAGGTCACGCCTACATATATAAGTGGGAGGGAGAGATGATAATCTCGAAACCCTAGAACTCCTGGCGACCCCTTCCCGTTCTGGCACCGCCGCGCGCAGCCGCAGGCCGGCCACGGTCGCGCCGGAGCGCGCGCAAACGGCAGACACGCGCGCGTGCAACAGAGGAAGCGGGAAGACAGCAGTCGTGACAGTCCGACTTTGAGGTATGCTTTCTCCGTCATGGTTGGATCGTTTTAGATTCTGTAAAGTCCTTCAGGAAGCCTATATAACCATGTAGAAACCCTAGCAATTAGGATTCGACATAGAGAACCCATCGGTCCACAAATTCGACGCAAAGTCGAACCGGAAACTGTCTAAACAGGACACAAATGACAGTCCATATACCCATGTTCGTACCTAGTTTCCAGGAAACCTGTTCAATATTTTTGCAATCTAATTAAACAGACTTTTAGACAACCTATAAGTCTTTAAACCCCTTTTTATAGTTCCTGATTTCATCGCGTATACGCGAAGTAATTCTTTTCCCAAAATCGAGAAAAACCCGTTTTCAAAACATTGAAAATCCTTCCACACAACTTGCGTCCCTCCATTTTGGGTGACGTGGTCGTGCACCGAAGGCATCGAAAGGTGCGTAACAGCTTCGTGGTCGTGTGGGCTTTGGCGGAATTCAAATTGGTCGCGTGTGCGCGACGAATTCGATGTGTATCCGTCGAAATTCCCCGTATAGTGCACTTTATAAATTCTCTAATTACTTTGTGCACGTTTGTCAGATCGAGACAAAACTTGTGCCAACAGAACCGTATCATTTTTCTGGTCCTGTACCCCAAGTTTGGTCCGATTCTGAGACCGTTGGTAAAATTGCCGTTTTACGGGCCCCACGGTCCCACTCAACGGGTGATTTTGTGCACAGTCCGCCGGAATCCAACTCTGGACATACGGTTGGATTCGTATCGAAAAACTGGATCCGTAGACATATAGTTTGACGACTTTAGAGACCATTGACTCTGGCACGCTTTTCGGTGCAAAGTGGGTTCAACGGCGGACATCGTTTTTGCCCCTGTGTCCAGATTGGACTTAAGGACAGGCAATCCTAGCTAATTTGACTATTCTGAGAATGTTGGTAATGTTTGTTTCAGATTTCAGAGACAGTTGTGATGACTTGGACTGTAAGGCTTACCAGTTGACGGTATTTTATTGGTTCTTCGCGCTGCCACCAGGCAAGTATACCTTGCCTTTCTACACAGCTTTATTTACATGCACTGTCTTTATTTATTATCCATTTTTTCACATATTATTGATATGTATCTTTCATATCCTGTTCGTATATCAGTATCATCGATTTGTAGACCGTGTTCACAGTTAGCCTTGCGTCTTATTGGTCGTGCCTCCGTGTCTTGAACCTTGAAGCTAACCTGCGAGTCCACAATAGGGACGAAGGTTAGTAGTTATTGGACCACACCTGCGAGTCCATGCTAGGGACGAAGGTGATGCTAGCCTGCGAGTCCACACTAGGGACGAGGGTTAGTAGTAGACGCTAGCCTGCGAGTCCACATTAGGGACGAGGGTTAGTAGTATAGGGTTACGCCTGCGAGTCCGCACTAGGAACGAGGGTGATGCTAGCCTGCGAGTCCACACTAGGGACGAGGGTTAATAGTATACGCTAGCCTGCGAGTCCACATTAGGGACGAGGGTTAGTAGTATAGGGTTACGCCTGCGAGTCCACACTAGGAACGAGGGTGATGCTAGCCTGCGAGTCCACACTAGGGACGAGGATTAGTAGTAGAGGCTAGCCTGCGAGTCCACACTAGGGACGAGGGTTAGGTGTTCAAACCTGCAAGTCCACACTAGGGACGAGGGTTTGAGAATTCGTTTCGATTATCCGTTGACATCTTGACATGAGTACTCTAGTCCTTGTTCAGCAGTTTATTTTCGTGTAGCCAGTGTATAGACTCGTGCTTTATTCATTGCACTGTTTTACTTATTTATTCTGTACTTTTCTCCATGCATAATAAACTGTTAGAAAGGCTCATTTTTATGTATCTTGCTAGTCCTCTGAGGACCTGATGATCTCTTCAGGTTAGTTATTGCGTGGAGTTAGTTAGCAGCTCTGGATGGCGGATTATTATGACACTTATAGGGTCTGGGTGTGATGATATTGCTTGCGGGATTCAGGTACTGATACCATGTTTTATCCAGTTCATCCAGCTCGTATTTCCCTTTTTATCATCGTGATATATCATATTTATTGATTCAGTTATAGACTCATGCTATTTCTTGGAGTCTAATCGGACATGCATGTTAGTGGGCTGCAGACCACGACCTATACTTGTTCATTCTTGTTTATATGATTCATGTGGATTGAGATATAGTTTAGACTAGATTGGTTTGCCATGATTTGGCAGTATACCATAGCCTTGACAGCGTTTACGTATTCGAGTCGGGCTGGAGTCCGTTCAATACGTAGCTAGGCTTGGACACGCTTCGTATCCGAAAAGCGGGTGCGGGTCGTGACAAGTTTTTTTTGGTGGCCCATGCAGGTCAGAGCATATCGTATCGGTTACGTAACTGTACTGATACGAGCCTGCGACCTTGACTAGACCTTAGAAATCTCAATCCACTCTGCCTTGAAAATTCTCCTAGAAATTCTCCACGTCCTTGAAAACTCTTTGTTTGCTCTCGATTATACTTCCTTGCTTTCCGTACCGTTGATTCTCGTCCCTTCCTAATTCAGAGTGACAAATAATCGTGCTGTCTAGAATCCATCAGAAATCCTTAAATTATAGTATATACTGCTTGACTATTGAATATTGGTTGTTTATATATATGAGGGATTATAGATACCATATGTCCTAGATATTTGGTAGAATTATTAGTCATTGGTTAGAAGATTATAAGATTTTAGTGACCTGTGTTCCAGGGGAGTAGTGTGACCAAAGGTGGGTAGAAGTCCTCAAATATTCTTGGTTATAAAATATTTTTGAAATTAAATTTGAGGAGATTAAGGTTAAGGGAGACTTTCTTCTTGAATTTTAGGAATAGTTACGAATTAGAATTTCGAGGACGAAATTATTTTAAGGTGGATAGATTTGTAGCTCCCCTTCCCGAAATTTTTGAAAATATTTTTTTTATTTATTTAATTGAGTTAAATGGTGATTTTTAGATTTTATAAATAATTATTTAGTTAATTATTACGGTAGATGATTTTAAATCATGGTTGAGTTTTGAAGTACAAGACGACTAGGAATCATGGCACGGATAGTGCAGTGGCGTGCCTTGACTAGTGTTTAGCCATGGTAGGGGAATGCCAAGCCATAGTAGTGTCCTAACTAGGAAAACCAGGCCAAGAATGATTTTTTACATCATAGCCAAACAAGGTGATGTAGGTACCAGTTCTGCCATAATAACAATATTTTGTTGTTTGATATGTTGTGCCATACATGTTTTGTATTTTATTATAAAATATTAGTTTTATGTTTGATAAATCTTGTGGTATTTTGATTATTGAATTTTTTAGTGTTCTATTATGATCTCATTAACTTGCCTGAATGGTTTGTATGATATTACATTGCAGGAACTTATGTACAATTTGCACCTTAATGATATTGGAAGTCTCATGTATATAAGTACTCCATTTCAGGGCTTGCTACCTTATAAAACAAGCTTTTGATGAAGCCCTTTTAGCGTTAGATTCCCTGAGCCAATAATCTTACAAGGACTACACTTTGATCATGAAACTCTTGATGGGCAACCTTACATTGTAGACATCTGACATTCTTGAGGTTGTAGGTAATTAGTAGGGAGGTCCAAGTAGTATTAGTTATTTTTGTCTTTAGAATAAAGGCTAGTTTTCATACGCATTAGGGACAAGCATCTGCAAAGCTATACGAATAGTTCAACCATGGATTGGGCTTGAGTTGATAGTTATCTAATGGTAAATTGTTAACGGTGGCAAAGTTCATAGGCTCTATAATAATCAACAAGCATTCATGCTACAAGTTTGGCTATAACTTGTACTCTTCACTTAGTTATTGACAATCTGGATTGAAATTTAGCTTTTGTCCTATAGAAAGTTTCTTGGCTTTCTTATTTTCTTATTCTTGTTAGATGACTTATTGTTCAGTAACATAAGAGGAAGACAAGTTTCTGTTATGCCATAGAATTTGGTGGTATATACCATTGCTGTTTTGAGTTAGCTCGTTGATTGTTTGTATTTTTCCTATTGTTATTATCTCAACCTTATAAAAGCTATTATGTTTGACATGCTAATGTCCAGTCTGAAGTTCATTAAATTCCAATTTGAGGTAGCAGCCCAGCCCAAACTCCGATCAGCCTACACCCAGTAAGACAAAACCGAGCCAGCCCACAGAGCAGCTTACCATCCCCATAACAGAGCTGTGCCCCCACGCTTAGAATCAGCTGAACCAGCTGAACCGAGCGCTCACAAGGCCCAGGAACCACATCAGAGTGGATGAGCCCGACCCAGAGAAAACCAAACTAAACAACCAATAATGCCCAGCCCAAGCGGGCATTCGTGCAAACAGCAGACCGAGCACATGCAGGTCACACCTACATGTATAAGAGGGAGGAAGAGATGATAATCTCGAAACCCTAGAACTCCTGGCGACCCCTTCCCGTCCTGGCGCCGTCGCGCGCAGCCGCAGGCCGGCCACGGTCGCGCCGGAGCGTGCGCAAACGGCAGACACGCGCGCGCGACAGAGGAAGCAGGAAGACAGCAGTCGTGACAGCCCGACTTTGAGGTATGCTTTCTCCGTCATGGTTGGATCGTTTTTTATTTCGAAAAGTCCTTCAGGAAGCTTATATAACCATGTAGAAACCCTAGCAATTAGGATTCGACATAGAGAACCCATCGGTCCACAAATTCGATGCAAAGTCGAACCGAAAACTGTCTAAACAGGACACAAATGACAGTCCATATACCCATGTTCGTACCTAGTTTCCAGGAAACCTGTTCAATATTTTTGCAATCAAATTAAACAGACTTTTAGACAACCTATAAGTCTTTAAAACCCTTTTTATAGTTCCTGATTTCATCGCGTATACGCGAAGTAATTTTTTTCCCAAAATCGAGAAAAACCCATTTTTAAAACATTGAAAATCCTTCCACACGACGTGCGTCCCGCCATTTCGGGCGACGTGGTCGCGCACTGAAGGCATCGAAAGGTGCGTAACAGCTTCGTGGTCGTGTGGGCTTTGGCGGAATTCAAATTGGTCGCGTGTGCGCGACGAATTTGATGCGTATCCGTCGAAATTCTCCATATCATGCACTTTGCAAATTCTCCAATTACTTTGTGCACATTTGTCAGATCGAGACAAAACTTACGCCAACAGAACCGTATAATTTTTTTGGTCCTGTACCCCAAGTTTGGTCCGATTCTGAGACCGTTGGTAAAATTACCGTTTTACGGGCCCAACGGTCCCACTCAACGGGTGATTTTGTGCACGGCCCACCGGAATCCAACTCTGGACATACGGTTGGATTCGTATCGAAAAACTGGATCCATAGACATATAGTTTGATGACTTTAGAGACCATTGACTCTGGCACGCTTTTCGGTGCAAAGTGGGTCCAACGGCGGACATCGTTTTTGTCCGAAATTACCGTTTTGCCCCTGTGTCCAGAATTAGACTTAAGGACAGGCAATCCTAGCTAATTTGACTATTCTGAGAATGTTGGTAATGTTTGTTTCAGCTTTCGGAGACAGTTGTGATGACTTGGACTGTAAGGCTTACCAGTTGACGGTATTTTATTGGTTCTTCGCGCTGCCACCAGGCAAGTATACCTTGCCTTTCTACATAGCTTTATTTACATGCACTGTCTTTATTTATTATCTAGTTTTTCTCATATTATTGATATGTATCTTTCATATCCTGTTCGTATATCGGTATCATCGATTTGTAGACCGTGTTCACAGTTAGCCTTGCGTCTTATTGGTCGTGCCTTGATTGAGTCGTGCCACCGTGTCTGGAACCTTGAAGCTAACCTGCGAGTCCATAATAGGGACGAAGGTTAGTAGTTATTGGTCCACACCTGCGAGTCCACGCTAGGGACGAGGGTGATGTTAGCCTGCGAGTCCACACTAGGGACGAGGGTTAGTAGTAGACGCTAGCCTGCGAGTCCACATTAGGGACGAGGGTTAGTAGTATAGGGTTACGCCTGCGAGTCCACACTAGGGACGAGGGTGATGCTAGCCTGCGAGTCCACACTAGGGACGAAGGTTAGTAGTAGATGCTAGCCTGCGAGTCCACATTAGGGACGAGGGTTAGTAGTATAGGGTTACGCCTGCGAGTCCATACTAGGGACGAGGGTGATGCTAGCCTACAAGTCCACACTAGAGACGAGGGTTAGTAGTAGAGGCTAGCCTGCGAGTCCACACTAGGGACGAGGGTTAGGGGTTCAAACCTGCGAGTCCACACTAGGGACGAGGGTTTGAGAATTCGTTTCGATTATCCGTTGACATCTTGACATGAGTACTCTAGTCCTTGTTCAGCAGTTTATTTTCGTGTAGCCAGTGTTTAGACTCGTGCTTTATTCATTGCACCATTTTACTTGTTTATTCTGTACTTTTCTCCATGCATAATAAACTGTTAGAAAGGCTCGTTTTTATGTATCTTGCTAGTCCTCTGAGGACCTGATAATCTCTTCAGGTTAGTTATTGCGTGGAGTTAGTTAGCAGCTCTGGATGGCGGATGATTATGACACTTGTAGGGTCCGGGTGTGATGATATTGCTTACGGGATTCAGGTACTGATACCATGTTTTATCCAGTTCATCCAGCTCGTGTTTCCCTTTTTATCATCATGATATATCATATTTATTGATTCAGTTATAGACTCATGCTATTTCTTGGAGTCTAATCGGACATGCATGTTAGTGGGCTGCAGACCACGACCCATACTTGTTTATTCTTGTTTATATGATTCATGTGGATTGAGATATAGTTTAGACTAGATTGGTTTGCCATGATTTGGCAGTATACCATAGCCTTGACAGCGTTTACGTATTCGAGTCGGGCTGGAGTCCGTTCAATACGTAGCTGGACTTGGACATGCTTCGTATCCGAAAAGCGGGTATGGATCGTGACAATGGAACGAGTGCTAATGCGTTGACTCCATTGATGAACTGACGACGGTTCTCGGTTCTCTGAAGGTCTGAGTTACTCTAGGTGCTGAAGCTTGCGGAGAGGTAGAAGACGTTGAGTGTCTGTATCTGCCTCTCTCACTGTGTGTAGGTCTCCGTCTATAGGTATGTCTCTCTGTGTGTGTGGAAGAAGGAAATGATCCCTCTATTTATAGCTTGCAGGCTGGCTACTCATGCGCGCATATGTAGGATGCGCCTGTTTGTGGGGATGCCACGTGGTGATTGCTGATGGAGGCGCATGGGCGATGCGCTCTGATTAAGGAGTTGAACCCTTCATGTTGCCTTTGTGGGCTGCGACCGAGCTGACACGTAGCAATGTAAAGGATCTTTCAGTTGCTGAGATCTTGGGTGATTAGCACCCCTTCATAGGCTGAATCGAGTCAAAGGACACGTGTTGTAGGTCCATGGCTCAAAGATCTCGGATTTGATGGAGAGTGATCTGATAGGATGCGCCTGGGATTGGGCGCATGAGGAGACTTCGACTTGTAACCTTTAGGAGTCACGAACCAGTCTGGGCGCACGGCTTTTGAGGCACATGCGGGGCTTCAGTAGTGACTTGACCTCTGTCTTTAGGGATGAGATAAAAGTCTGAGGCGTATGGATTTTGAGACGTATGTAGGAATTTGGGCGCATGGCTACGGAGGCGTATGCGAATGGCTGGGCGGCCACGTGGCTTGTAACCGCCGGAAGAGATTAATGATGACGCTGACGTCAGCGGCGCTTCGTTTTCTATAAAAGCTGTTGCTGTTCTGTCTTCGAGGCATGGCTGCTTTTGTGTCATACTTCAGCGTACTGACTTCGGAAAGGTTGCCACTTGGCGCATGGGTTTGATTTGCCTTGGCCTATGAATAGCAACAGTTTGAGAGAGTTTTGTTGTCTCTTCCTTGACTTCTCGACGAAGATGGATTCGACTGATCCTCCTCCTTGGCAAGACGTTGTACTGTAGGTGATGGTTCTCCTTGTTCGAAGAAGCTTTGACGGTGAACTCCTTCAGAAGACTGAGATTCGTCGAGTTGGAATGGACATAACAGTTTATGTTCGAGCCGCTTGCTGGTAATATTCTTCTACGAGACGACATCGAGTGCCAAGTTGAATGCATAGAAAGTCTTCAATTGGCATCATGTTTCTGAGATGATATCGGACAGGCACAGCATGTTGCAATTGCTGGAACACAAACTGCCTTGGTGGTGGAGCCACTGTCTTGCGGCAGCAGCAGTTGATGGCGACCGTAGCACAAGTGTGCCCTGTGAGGGGCACATTATGCTTGTTGATCGACTCTCCTGATCGATGTTTGTGAATGATCACACTACGCAAATCATTGGAGGAGAGTGCCGCCTTTACACCCCCATCAGGCGCTTGGCAAGGCCAAGCACCAGGGTGATCAAGTGAGAGTGCCACATTTACACCCCCATCAGGCGCATGGCAAGGCCAAGCGCCAGGGTGATCAAGTGAGAGTGCCACCTTTACACCCCCATCAGGCGCATGGCAAGGCCAAGCGCCGGGGTGGTCAAGTGAATGTTGCGCCCCCTGATCCAACGTAAAAGATGCGCTCAGATCAGTAGTGGGGGTACAACATTTATAGTGACTTGAACCAGCCTCAGACGCACAACCAATGTAGGCACGGGGGTTCAAGACCACAGAGTTTGCCTTGCTCGACTTGGTTACGAACGCTGCAGATACGCCCAAGTGAGACAAGGACTTTGAGGGTCGGCTCGTTTCTGGCACAGAAGCACCCGAGTCAACCTTGTATAGCTTACCATCAGCAGCGCGCATGATTGTGAGCGCATGCTTCTGGTTTACCGTTGGCATAGCACGTTTGAGGCGCATGGCCCGTGCCGTCTTGGACTTCTTCGTAATAGCCCGCTAGGGCGTATAGTACTCAGAGTCCAAATTATCCTCGCCATGACAGCGAGTGAAGAACTTGCAGCCAACCGAGAAGAAGAGAAGAACTACTGCAACTTTTTGTGGCTCGAACGGGCTCCCTGGATAACGGGCTCCCTTTTCTTTATTTATTTTTGGTGCCCTTTTCAAAGGAGACAAGAGGGTTCTATATATAGAGTGGAATGAGACCTCTCTTCTTCTCCTTTTCGATGTGGGATTAAAAGCAATATCCCTCTTTTTTCATGCTTCTACATCGAACAGCGAAAACCTTCTACTGAAGACGGGGTCGTACAAATCGCCCTAGGAGATGAGTCTTCACCTAAGCCCATCTTCATTAGCAAGAGTTTGACAAAGGAAGACAAAGAATCTCTGATACAACTTATTCAAGAGTACATTGATGTCTTCGCCTGGAGCTATGAGGATATTCCCGGATTAGACCCACAGGTCGCAACGCATAAACTTAACATTCGACCAGACGCTAAATCGATCAAACAACAAAGCTATATTTTTCGCCCTAATGTTATGGATGATATTGAAACCGAGGTCAATAAGGTCATCACCAACGGCTTTATTCGCTAGAAGCAACACTCAAATTGGGTAGCCAATGTTGTTCCTGTCACCAAGAAGAATGGGAAGATTCGAGTCTGCATAGACTTCAGGGATCTCAACTCGGCCTGTCCAAAAGACGAGTTTTCTCTCCCAACGAAATAATCGATAATACCTATGGCTTCGAATGTATATATTTTATGGACGGGTTTTCGGACTACAACCAGATCAAAATGTTCCCTGACGACGAAAGGCATACTTCATTCTGAAAGCCAAAAGGAATCTACTGTTACACAGTAATGCCTTTCGGTTTGAAGAACGCTGGAGCGACTTATCAGCGGGCTATGAGCATTATATTTCGCAAACACCTCCAGAAAATGGTAGAATGTTATATTTATGACATTGTCGTCAAAAGCCGGAGGAAGGTCAACCATTTGGAATACCTGAAGATAGTGTTCGACTTAGTGTGGGCACATCAGCTAAAGATGAACCCAACCAAGTCTTTTCTAGGGGTTTCCAGCGGAAAGTTCTTCGGCTTTATCGTTACAGCCAAGTATATTCACATCAAACCTGGAAAGACCACGGCCATCCTGGATATGGCTCCTCCGAAGAACCTCCACGAGCTTCGGGGCCTACAAGGATGCTTCGCATACATCAGAAAATTTATAGCAAACCTCTCTAGGCGATGCCAACCCTTTACCAAACTAATGAAGAAGGGAGTTTCTTATGTATGGACCAAGGAATGCTAACAGGCATTCGACGACATCAAAAACATCTCACCAGCCCCCCAGTCCTGGTAGCCCCGATCGTGGGAAAGCCCTTTTTACTGTATGTCTGAGCCATGGACCATTCTCTCGGTGCCTTGTTAGCCCAAAAAAGCAACGAAGACCACGAGCAAGCAATCTACTATCTGAGCAGGACCATGATTGGTACCGAACATCGATATAATCTTGTTGAGAAAAAGGGTCTTGCTATAGTCTTTGCTATCCAAAAGATACGCCACTATATAGCTGGATAGACATCCATGTCATCTCTAGGGTCAACCCCCTCAAAGTCCTCATGACCAAGCTAGGAGCACTAAACTCGCGGTTAGCTACATGCGCAATCCTGCTATCGCCTTATGACATGGTGTTCGTCCCACAGAAGGCAGTTAAGGGTCAAGCATTGGCCGATTTCTTGGCAGCACATCCTCTTCCGGAAGCATCAAAACTCTACGATGGTATTCCATACGAGGTCTTGGAGTCCAACACGGTCACGGAAGATCCCATTTGGCGAATGTTCTTTGACGGTACTTCAAGAACAGGTCCCAAAGGCAAGATCATTGAAGGAGTAGGAGTGGTCCTGGTCACTCCTGAAGGCCTAGTCATTCATCGTGCATATTCTCTCATGAAATCATGCACCAACGACGTCGTCGAGTGCAATACCCTTATCATCAGACTCCAGTTCGCTAAGCAGTTGGGAGTCGATTACCTTGAGGCTTATGGTGACTCAAAGCTGATAATAGATCAGGTTAGAGGTCAATACGAGGTCTGACATGAGGATCCGATCCCTTACTATCAGACAGCAATCGACATCATCTCTATATTTACATATTTATAGAACATGTACCTCGATTGCAGAATCTGGAAGCCGATGCCCTCGCTGGTCTCGTCACTTCTTTAACAGCTCCTACCGGTACCCAGTACTCCGTCACTGTGATGGGTCGAGAACTGGTTTGTCCAAAGAATAACCTATGCACGTGTTTGAGCTACTCTGTACAGATAAACACTAATGTTGACATTAGAGACTGGAGATTCCCGTTCATAAACTACGCGGTCTATGGGTTCTACCCGAGGACTCGAAAGAAGCCACTTCTATTAAGAGACGCTCGCTCCGATTCTACTATGATGCAGCTACTAAAATGTTGTATCGTCGTTCATAGTAGATCTTAAGTAGGATTTCATTAATTTTATTTTTGAAAAACTTCATTCCGTAGAAGCTACTGTCACAGGTATAGTTAATAATATTTTGATGCAATAAATGCATTAGTCGCCATTTATTAAAAAAATTTAGATTTTCACAGAATAAAGTAAATCAATTTTACAAATTAAAAATAACAAAGTAGAAAACAGCAAAGGACAATAAAACCTAATTTGTGAAATTGATCACCCCAAACTCCAGGAGTATATTTCAATATGAAAAAAATAAAACAATATGATTATTAACCAGTTAATATAACAATGGTATAAAAAGTTAAATAATGAAAATAAAATAAAATAAAACAAACAATACCTTTACCAATATGTAGTCCCAAAGATTAGATTAATCAAAATCTCGATTGAATATAAAGTATAATGACACTGCCCAAATCAATATAAAATTAAATTAAAATAGGACTAAGAGTGCGATTTGAGAGAGATGTTTGTGTGGAGTAAGTTTCCTGTCAATTAAATAGGTAGTCATTGTCTTTTGAAATTCTTGAAATTAAAAAATACTGTCAAATTAGCCTAGAAAGTTACTATTAAAGTTTCCAAAATTAAGATTGCACCATCTTTTTGTCGCTATTCATGGACTGTGACTAGGGAAATGGAGTAAAAGCTAATCAAATTCCAAGAGATATTAGAGGTTTGCTTTTAATATAATTGATTAGGGAAGGCCAAATGGAATAGATACTTACCAAATTGAGCAGCTTTGCTTTTACTATAACATCCAAATGGATATATTTTCCAAAATACTGCTACTCTTGCTCCATAATTATTGCTCATTTGCTGCTTCATAATTGTCTATTGTTGATTTGTTGTGGTACCCATAATATATGGGGACCCCACTAATTATGGGACCTATGCACAAGAAAATACTTTTCAAATTATGCTCTATAATTATTGATGATTTCCTGCAGCAGTAATACATGGGGCCCCATTAATTATGGGGCCCTAGGCACACGCCTAGGAATGTATAACACTAAAGTCGGCTCTGTTTACCAATTAAACCAAAATCGTGGAGTACCTGACTAATAACAACCCAACTTAGCCTATCATAGGCTTTAGAGATGTCAAATCTTAATGCCCTATTATGAGGACTAAAATTGGTTAGAGAGTGTAGGAGTTCCTGAGTAATAATGACATTATCACAAAATTTCCTACCATGAATAAAAGCATTCTGGAATGGATTAATGAGTTCGTGAAGAATAGGACAAATTCTGTTAGCTAGGATTCTAGAGATTATCTTATATATAACATTACAAAGGGATATCGGTCGATAATCTGTAGGACTAATTTGGTTGTGAACTTTGGGAATGAGGGCGATGTAGGTATGGTTCAGTAATGGAGGCACGATCCTATGATTGAAGAAACTCTGAATGATAGTAGTTACCTCTTTTCCAATTGTTTCCCAACATTTCTGATAGAACAAGGTAGGAAAACCATCCCGACCATGGGCTTTCCTTGAGGCTCATCTCCTTGATTGTGTGCTTAATTTCTTCCATAGTTGGTATAGTAGATATGAAGTCATTCTCCTGCTGTTCGACTTTTGTTGAATTCTGCTGTGATGTTGCTAGGTAGAGGATCAGTCCTAGTTGCTTGGAATAGCATGTTAAAATGAGCCACCACAGTATCAACTATCTCATCATAATCGAACGTTTGTTCTTATTCTCTTTAAGTATAAATTTGATACTGTTCTTGCGTCTCTCATTGAGAACCATCACGTAGAAGAATTTGGTATTCTTGTCACCATTTTTGAGCCACAAAATGCACGATCGTTGTTTCCAGTACAACACTTGTTGAAACAAGAGTTTATTAAGGGTAATATGGATCAAAGTTTCTTCATGAATTTTATTATCTGTTAAAGGAGATTGCTGTAATGAAAGAAGTTTATCTTCACTCTACTTAATATCTTTAGATTACTAACCTTCCTCCTTCCCCAATATTTTAATGCTGGAATGAGATCAAGAAGTTTCAAACGGAAGTCTGACTTGGAAAAAGATTTGTTCCATTAATTTAAAAGAACTTTGTTGAATTTAGGTTCATGTAGCCATGGCTCTTCAAATCTGAAGGGATAGAACTTCTTATTGCAAATGTTCAGTTGCAGTAAAATTTGATTATGATCACCATTGATACAAGGCAAGTGCAAAACTCAAACTTTAGGATATAGAGACCTCCATGTTGTGTCCACAAGTGCTCTATCTAGCCTTGCTGCTATGTTGAGACTAGTCGAGCCGTGATTAGTCCACGTGAATGTCGGTCCATAGTGTTAGGACGCGGTGTGACCCGAGTCGGAGTTGGCTCATGAGGTGCGATATTAAATTGGGTCCAACTGCCTTAAAAGAGAATTCTCATATAAGGCCGGAACCAATTCTAATTATCTACCCCACATGATCCTACCTCCTAACCGATGTAGGACTAAATTACCAACTCCATTGTCACCTCCCATTTGAGCACTCAACCGAAAACGAGATACAACCCAACAATCTCTGCCTTAGCTCATTTTCGCTAGCCGAAGAACCTTAGAACCTTGTTACTTTGTCCATTCCCGCTAGTCGAACAACCTTAGCACCACTGCTACTATTTGTTCATTACAGTCAGCCGAACAACCTTAGCACTCCTTGCTACCTTTTATTTGTTTCCGCCACTCGAGCACCCAGAAGATCCAACATATTATCATCTCGATCTGTTCGACCACAGAACCAAACTGACACGTTCATCCACACCACCATTGTGTGCCAACCACAATGTCTTGCTCCACCTTGGGCGCGTGAAACCCACCTTTGAAGTCAATCTGTGTAGTTGCATATGCTCCTAACTCTATCTTGAGAAGAGAACCCGTATATCCGTGTATATGCATGAACGCTCAACACTATCTATCTCGAATCAATTAGAACCGCCCAAACTAGTCCCGTAACCATGGGCTTTGATACCATTTGTTGGGACGCAGTGTGACCCGAACCGGCCCATGAGGTGCGATATTTAATTGGGCCCAACTGTGTTAAAGGAGAATTCTCTTTTAAGGCATATGGACCCAATTCAATATCGTACCTCATGGACCAACTCTAGTTCGGATCACACCACAATCCCAACACAGAGTAGCCTAGATCCATGGTTGTAGAACTATTGAACCAGTTGATGAAATATTTATGGTGATGGTCATTGAAACCAGTTCTTCCACTTTTCTACTCTGCCTTGAGAATGGCATTGCAATCCCCAATACATACCAATGGTTCAGTAAGAGCTATACTAGTTAATTCTATTTGTTTCCAAAAGTTCTTCCTGTCAGCCACATTTCGAGGTCCGTATAAACAAAGCAAATGCTAAGCCGGATTGGATATATTTTGATGGATATACAGATGAATGCAGTTCGGAGAGGTAGAAATGATGCTGAGATGAATGTCCGGTTGCCACAGAGCAATCAATTCTCCTGAATGTCCAACTGAGGGAACTGAAACACTGTTATTGTTACAGTTATCAAAACCAAATGAATTGATAATGGATGCTTCTACGGGTGACAAGCACCTTGCATCTCGAAGAGAAAAACGATTGTCGGTCTCGTCGACTGGAGAAATGATATCAAGGATCGAATTGTCGGATCATTTCTCAAACTCCAACAATTTCATGATAGAATCATTTGTGTTTCGGCTGTTCAAGGCCAGCCGTATGGTATGCATTCTCTTAATAGCTCGACTAGATGTGCCATATGTTTCATCATTGATTAATATGGAAGAACTACGTTTGAGGTTGGTAGAGCTATTACTATCAATTTGAAGGATGCGATGCTGTTTTTTTTCCAAGTTTTTGGGAGGGACTTTTGTTTCAACAAAATAACATTGGGATGGTGGAGGGAAGAGATGGATGTTAAGAGAGCTGTGAGTAGGGGTAGATGATAATGTATTTTCGCAGAAGATTCAAAATTTGGAGGACTATGCGTTAGATGAGGTTGAAGAGGAGTTGCAATAATGGATGGAGGGAAATCTTGGTTTGAAAGATTGTCTTTGGTATTGGGGATTTGAAAAAGACCAGGTAAAGAAATTAAAATTCTTAGGCTGGATTATAAATGTTGGAATGATGTAATAATGTTTAGAACAGTGGTGTAGATAGGCTTGGATGTTTTTATTGTTATTCCCGAAACAGATCTTAGATGGAAGAACGTAAGTAAATATAGTGATTCTACAAACAAATTTGCTCACACACTCTGTATATGAGGAACTTCAGAGAATTCAGAGCAAAAGAGTTTGCTTTTCTAAAGATCCTGTAGCCTCTTTGTAGAAGATGGACGACGATAAAGATCCAACTCTGCTTGGGTGATGAAGATCATCGTCGCTCAAAGCAAGATTAGTCCTACTGCGATTTGCTCCCAGGAACCAACAAGTTCGAACAAAAAAAGAACTGAAACGATTCGCCGTCACCTCCTGACTGAACTCGCAGAACTCCTTGGACTCCAATGGCAGCGATCTCTCAACTCTCTTCGTCCCTTTTTTTCTGAGTAAGTCGTCAAAGAAGACATAAAGAGAGTATTTATAGAGTTGGACATAAACCCTAACTCTATTCCTGGTCGTACACTGACTGCGAAAAGATAGGAACGAATCATGGATAGATTTACCTGAATCAAATTCAAATTCCACAAAAATTGGATCTGTAATATTGACTCAATTTTTTCATAACTGTCTGAATCTTCCAATCAGTGCCTAACAACAGCACAGGCACGCGGACGCACAGCAGCGCGTGAAATAGTGCAGCAGCCTTGAGGTGCAGCACGTGCAGGAGCGCGAGCGCACGCAGAGTCGCGCCTGCCCCTGCACCTGTTCTCGTGCCTGCCCATGCGCCTAGCGCACGAGCGCAACAACAGTGCACAAAGCGCCATGTGCCGATGCTGACGTGCAAAGTGCGCTAACAAAGCGTCACTTTGCGCCCTTGAGCCCGAGCTCAAGTCCGAGTCCAAGTCGCTAAGCCCCTTCGGGGCTTAGCTCCATGAGCATGACAAAAAGCACAAATGCTTCCTTTGTGGAGTTAGCCTTCTTCCCACTAGAAAAATACCTCCACATGGCACCCATGTGCCTCACCACATGTGCACATCTCAACGCAAGCAAAGCTATATATAAAGATACCATTTGGTGTAAGCAATGTGGGACTATTTTTCTAGTCTCCAAAAGGCAAAACACCAATATTTAGTATTGTACGATGGTGGATTAGATATATAGTAGTTATGGTCAAGTAAAATGGTTGGAAGATCAAGACGTAGGATCAATCAGTGTATTCGAGCCTAAAAAAAAAAAAAAAGTGTATTCGAGCCTTGTAGAAGAGATTCAAGTAATTGGTCAAGGGTGGTTTGGCTGTTGGTTATGGATCTAGAGTTTGTAGTTATGATGGGGGGAAATGCTATGCTTACAACCAATTTTGGTTGTAAGCTTTACAACCGTCTACGTGGCATCCATTGATTGGGGGAGAGGGATCGAATGGGACCGGGTGGGACCATGTTAGCAGGGGGTGAGTGTGGGTTGTAAGAAAGTTGTAAATATTTGATAGTAAACTTAGCATTTTCCTTATGATGGGTCAGGACAGGAGTCTTCACCTGTAACTGTGATCGGAGGTTGGTCGAAAAAATTTGATAAATTGATTGGACTGTCCGTGACTAGGTATGAAGGGACATTGTAGGATCATTAGTCATGTCTACTATGTTCCGAGATGGGGATTTTAAAAGACCTTCAGTGCATCGGAGAGACGAACCTTCAGCTTCATGAGATTGCTTTGTTTAAGTATCGGAGATATTTCTGATACCACCTTTGATAACACGAAACTGTACACGGTTTCTGAATTTGGTGTAATAGTTGGCACATATTGAATAATCAAGTTTCTTATTCAATAAAGTTAGAAAATGCTCCTTCTGCTCTTTCGACCAATTATCATCAACCATAGCAGTGTAATCTTGACGTATCCTGCATTTTTGAATTAAGTGACCAAGTCATCAGCGAGGCAAAATTTGGTAAGTCTTTCGTATCTCAAGTCAACATTGCAATAAGTACCATTCCCTATTGATGGTGTTGAGATGAACCTGGTCAGCAGTTTAGTAATGTCGATAGCCACCTGAACTCTGGCGAACAGGATCCAGTTCCTCATATCCAGCAATGTTGGAGGCCTGATAGCCACCTGAACTCTGGCGAACAAGATCCAGTTCCTCATATCCAGCAATATTGGAGGCCGAATCAATCCAATCCTTGCCGCAAGAGTCAATATGTAGTCCACAGTTAAGAGGTTAACTGGAAGACCACGAAGTTGAATCCAAGAATCAGCTTTTGAAAATAAATATTCACATCGAAGTTTATTAGGAAGACATAACTCAAGCTCAAGTTGATTGTTGATTTTCCATGGCCCATTTTTTCATGACAAATTCAAGATCTTCTAGTTTGTCAAACCTCGCAGAGAAGGAACCATCATAAAATTCTGATATCTTCAGTTTCCCTTTTTAGTTTCCATATCTTCGGCATAGTAGTAGAGATGACGTTGAGGGGGTATTGCTTGTGGCATAAAGGTCTAAAGAAGATAAATTTATTCCATTCTGTCTGTGGGTCAGGAGGATATGACGTGTTTGAAAGGGAGAAAGAAGAGCCCCAATTAAATTTGTCAATAACCTCCAAATAAGTGGAGGTAGGAGACGGTTCCATGAATCGTGGTGGAAGAGGATTAAAGAACCAAGAAGAAGATCAGAGAAGGATATCTATGAAGAAAATCGCCTGAATGGGGATGGCGAAGCGAAGATAGTATACTTGCTAATGTCAAAATTCAGTGCATCAGTGTTGGCTATTAAGAAAACCAAATTTTATGTAGACGATATGGAAGACAATAGAGGCAACTAACTTTGATTTGTTACAAGAGAGAAATTTGCCTGAAATATGTACAAAGATTCAGTCCAAAATTGCATTTTCCACCTCCAATTCCCAAATAAGTGCATCAGTCACAAATCATCGTTGAAAATAAGCCGTAACTCTTTAAAAAAATACTCAAAAAAGAGTAGAAATCAAAGAGAAATACCAAAATTGTACCAGAGAGAGATTGAAATCTGCATCTCGCCTGAGGATGGACTTGGATATGTTTTATTTTCCTAAAATGATTTCTTTGGGGTTCGATATGTTTTATTTTCCACCACTCTGGAAAAAAAAAAATAGGGTTATGTGACTTTTTTTTGGGAAAATAATTTCATGAAAAAAATAAGCTATCAAACACTTTTGGTGGAAAATTGTGATGGAAATATTTTCCATAAAAAAAAAGACCAATCAAGCCTAAATTCATTATATACAAACACAAACATATGAGCCTTGTTATATTTTACATACAAATGAATACCAAACCAATAATCAACAGAACAAAACCTATATATGACAAAAAAATTGGAAAAAAAAAATTCAGAAATCAACTACATCACAACGAGTAGTAGTGAACTGGTTGTTAATACTAGTTTTATTCCTCTCCAACCTCAATGCCAGCACGCACCTAACCCAAGCCATATACCTCCTTGTCACCAATGACCCAAACTTGTACCTAACCCTAGAATACAACCACACGTTTATATTGAACAGGCCCGTTGAGTTCTCCCTCCTAAAGTCTCCCGAGTCTCTATTCAAAAACAAAGACTGTCCCCGGAACGCCGGTCGGAGCACGGTCGTGTTCCTGCGGCCCTGGTAGAATGCCGCCATCCGAGCCCAGCCGAACCTGACCCCGTCGTAGTACGCGTCGGACTCGAGACAGTCGTAGTGTATCCCGATCTTCTCGTTGGGGTTGCGGATGGTGATGTTGGTGTCGAGGTCGAAGTAGAGGATGTCACGGTCGGTGGCGAGGCGGAAATCGGTCAGGTCAGGAAGGCGTCTCGGACCGCGACCTTGATCTTGTGGGGATGGTAGACGAGCCAGAGGACGAGGCTGGCGATGCCAAGGGCAACGCAGAAGGCTATGACGCACTTGGCTAGGGTGGAGAAGAGGCACAAGAAGGGGCTACGTTGTCACGGTCGATGGTACGGCTGTGGAGGGATGGGGGTGCCGTAGTAGCCGCCGGCCGAGGATGAACTTTGAGGTGGATGCATTAGTTTGTTTCAAGAAGTTGATGAACAAGTGGGAAATATATGCATATATATATATACATATTGAAGTAGAGGAGGAGCTCTTTGGAAGCGTGTTAGCAGTAACTTTTGAACTGGACTTGGTTGTAATAGACTTGCGTTGTGCTTTGATGACGTAAAAAAAAAAAAACGTTTTGAGCAAGAAGTTTCTGAAGAACATTGACGATCGAGAAGGATTCTTGGTAGCTAGGAAAGGGAAGTTGAGGAGAAATTGTGAGGCAGGAGAATTGCTAGTGCACTTACGTACTATGCCATTTGACCTTGACTTGAGAATCGCGAGGAATTATTTTTACGAAAAATTGTACCGTAAGTATTAAAGTTTTAACTTATTGTACAGAAGTAACTAAGTTCTCTAAAATTAAGTATCGTCACGTAAAAAAAAAAAAAAAAAAAAAAAAGTATCGTCACGTCCTAAAATGGAACATTTAAATTTCTACGGCCCTTTATTTGGGCGCTATAAATAAAGTAGTTGGTACAGCAAAGTGATTGGGATTGGTATTGATTTACAAGGAAGTAAATTGCTAATTGGTTTAGCCAGCAAAGTGGTTTGGCCAACTAAGTGATTGGTATTGGTTTACAATGATTACTAATTACCAAAGTGATTGGAATTGGTATTGGTTTACAAGGAAGTAAATTGCTAATTGGTTTAGCCAGCAAAGTGGTTTAGCCAACAAAGTGATTGGTATTGGTTTACAATGATTACTAATTGCAAATGTTAGTGGTGCAGACAGGGGCGGATCCAGGAATTATAACTGGGGTGGGCTACAAAAAATTTGGTTGGACTGGAAGTAGATAAATTCATATAAAAAAAATCAAAAAAAAAAATTATATGAAAAAAAAAGTATAATTTTTTTTTTGGGAGCCCACCCCAAGGGACCCTTGGATCCGCCCCTGGGTGCAGAAAAAAAAATGCGCCCATAAATAGGACGTTTATTTTGATTTGGCGCCCCTTTTTTGGGCGTTGTTATTATTTATGTTTTCTTTACCGCTTTTTATTTTTACAACGGTTATTTTTACACCTTATCTAATTTTACACTGGCAAAAGGAGCCTCAAAAGAAGTAGTTTGTTGCATGAAAAAAAAAGAGGGAAGCGTCGCGACTGCACACGGGCATAAGGAAGAGCCACACAGCAGCAACACAGGAGATGCCGCAACAGGCAGAAAAAAAAATACGCCCAATATTTGGGCGCCAAAACTTTATTAAAAAAATCAACGCCCAATTTTCGGGCGCTGAAAAAAAAACGCCCTTCTTTAGGACGTCAGTTTTCATTTTCATTTTTAATTAGGTTGGACCGTGGTTAAGAATTTGTTTAAGAATTTTGTCATCTAAGTAAACACATCTGATGTTTTGACGCCCGAATTTAGGACGTTTATTTTTTTACGCCCTATTTTAGGGCGTGACGATGCCTTCTTTGCTATTCTACCAAACTTTATTTCTTTTATGCAATTTTTTTTTACTTTTATGCTTTGGATGAAATTTTCTGTTATTTTTAAAGATTCATCGTGATCGACTTGTGAACTTATTTGAAAAAAAATGGTCTCTCTTCCAAACAAGACAATTCTCTAATTCCCCAATCTCAGAAAGTAATAGATACGTACTCCAGAAGTATGAACGAGATTATTGTTTTTTTAGGTAATTTTTATTTATTTATTAATATAATAAAATATAATAGATTCTAGATCTAATTGTACTTTAATTATTAGATTTCTTTAATTTATTAATGCTACATGTAGTTGATTTTCTATATTTGGTTATATTTTACATTTCTAATTTTCTATGCACAACTATACTTAATTAAAACCGGCCTTCTTAGTTTTTGTTTTTAACTTCGCCTTCAAGTCTCAATACATAAATATATTCTCGTACATCAAGGTCTGGTTTGGTTGCATAATCGTATGGTTGGAAAAGAAAAATCATTACTTTCTCCTATATTTGGGTGTGAAACGAATTAAATTATAGCAAAAAAAAAAATGATTCTATCCATCCAAGCCTTGATTCACTTTTCCACATTTAAGAATTTATTTTTTCTTCCAATTTTCTTTGGCATTTCAAACACCGAAAAGAAAAATATATGAAAATTATAATTTTTAAAGAAAAAAAATATCAAGAATTAATTTCTTTTCCACGAAACAAATAAGGCCGAGTAAGAAAAACTTTTTTTTACCAAAAGTATTCTAAAAACTTTCTTTGCCACCACGTGTTCTGAGGTAACATGATATCAGTCATAATTTCTCTCTCTACACCTCCAAAAAAAAAAAAAATCTCTCTCATTCCTCCAATCTAGAAAGGATAATACTCTTTTAGGAAACAAAGAATAAAGGAGACCATAAAAATCAATAATTATCATGATTCATCTTATTATACTACCAGAGCTGTATGTCGGCATTCCGCCCCCCCCCCCCCCCCCCCCCCCCCCCCCCCCCGATCCGGGAAGGGTACACGTTAGCAGAGGGCCAATGGCTAGCCGTCACGTGGACCCAGAGCAATTCTGCGGACGGTCAAAATAGACTCTCCATTATGCTACCTTGTAGCAGACGATTTGGAAGAAAAATGTTTTCGGATTTGCAGTGCACATATATAATAAACTCACTAATATTTTTCAATTGAGATATCCGATTAGTATATTCTATTTCAATTCAAAATATAACCAAAAGTTGAATGGATTTCAATCTTTTGATGCATAATCCTTAGAATTTGATACTGAAGTTGGATTACTTGATTTATGTTAAAGTAGGCAGGAATTTACGCAACATATACTACAAGAAATTTGGATTTTCTTGACAAATGATTTGTGACAAGTGTAAGACTTGTCAGTGAAAGAAATATTTATGTGACAAGTAATTTTTTTTACCACTCATAATTAGATTTTGTGACAACATTTGTATATCGTCACACAGTTAAATCATCCAGTAACTATGTTTTTATTGGTCGTCACTCAAAGTTGTCACTTAAATAAATTTTGATGGTTTGACCAGTGTCAAAGGCAAGTTGTAAAAAATACATGTCACTTAAGGTTCTCCTTAGTTACCAAAAAAATTCACGTCACATACAAATATTAGATAAAATATGAAAATTTTCTTCTTATCACTTAATATTTTTTTAGTTACCAAATTTTTTTTTGCGTCACATAAAAGTATGATGAAAGTTTTATTTCTTGTAACAAAAAAAATAAATTAATTACAAAAGTTAAATAAACTAAAAGATATATTTTCTTTTGTAAACACACAAGCAAAAAGGATTTCAGTATTAATAAATTTTGTATATTCTTGACCTTCTAAATTTTTGGTATATATTCTTTTGCATCAAAATTGGATCAATATTAGTAATTATATTTTTTTTCGTATATATACTTTTGAGTTAAATTTTAAAAAAACCCAAAGAAATATTTCTTTTAAGTTTGGATTGGACCAAAAGAAATATTTTGGTATATATTCATTTGATTTCAATATTTTCTTTTGTATATATTGACGGGATTCTAGTATTACCAAAAATTCACATAACATTAATTTTGTATATTCTTATTTATGGAAAGCAAATCATCACAGACACTCTTCCCCTCTTTCTTTCTTGATGAGATTTTAGACCGACCGCACACCTAGTTTACCTGAGCGTGCCATCCACAAACACTCTCTCTCCCTCTTTCATTTCTGACGAGATTTTAGACCGACTGCACACCTATTTTACCTGAATGTGCCCCCCAAATTACTCTCTTTCCCTCTTTTTCGGAATGAAACTTCCAAAAAAAAAATCCTTCTTCCTCTCGATTGAAGCAGAGATATGGATTATATCTCACTTCTATACTTTTCTATTCATATTGTCAATGGTGTTGAAATGCTAAAATTCTTCTACAATTCTCTCAACTCCCCTCTTCATCGTCAATGGATGCTTGATCTCGCGGCTACAACAATCTTTCCCCCAAGCTGGAAGCCGCTCGAGGAGGAACTATAGCTATTGATTGGCCATCATCGTAGAATTCTTAAAGTGTGTGCATCTAAAATTCACTAATTAAAAAATTTTCTGGGATTTTAGTGTTGGATTTTTAAATGGTGGTACTTATATATTTTTGTATATGTCCTTGTAGAAGCATAAAAAAACTCTAAGATATTAAGACAATCTTAAGTATGAAAGAGTGCCACTCGAAAGAGTGCAAATTGGCCTCTATCCATCATTTCCGCATAGGGTGCTTCCGTGCGAAAAAGTGAACAGCTACACACGCAAACGAGTTCGTCGGTTACAAAGCTTCTTTCCACGCTAAGGCGATTCTATGCTACAGAGTTGCTATGAAGGGACTTTCTATGTGGCAAATGTTGATAGTTGTAGTACCAACTGTCCCAAAACAGTCATCGTCTATATGTTGACTAGTCCATGCTACAAAGTTCTCCACACAGAATATTTCCACACAGAAGATTCACAACATCAGTGCCAGCATGTCAAGCTATGAAAGTTCCAAACTTTCAGTGTTACAGTGTTTGCACAAAAATGTCATACTTAGCTATTAAGTCTACATGCAACAGTACTCCACGCGAAAACAAATGTGCTCCAAGCGAAGGCAACTGTTGTAACCCCACTTTCCCAATTTTATAAAATTTAGAATATTTTATTGTGTTGAGGAATAAAGTATACTCAAGTTGATTTTTCTTATTTTAATTTCATGGTTATTATTTATGGATTAGTTTTAATTAATTTTCATGGTAGTCAATTAACCAACTAGGAATAACTAATCCTAGAGTGTTCTCCAAGATGCTAACAAACTCCCTAACAAACATAACCAACTTCTAACAACTTCTGGGGTAATTTGTAATTACCAAATTGTCAATTCCTAAATTTGCAAATGTTCCTTCCCATTTCTTTTCGTATAAAAACCTTGAGGAGAGAGAGGGCTCATTTCCACATCTCTACTCTTTCACTCAGTAACTGAGCTCCTCCATCCCCAGCCTCTTCTTCCCCCAAATTAATTTTCGAAACCCTAACCCTAATTGCTTCGAACCAGCCATGGTGGTAGCCTTCTCCACACAATAGCGACGGCGATGGAGAGTCGTCTCCTCCCAGCATCACGGCGCACGAGGGACCTCCTTCCCGTTAGCGATTCTCTCGGCTAGGCGCCCCACTTCCTCTCTGCGGTGAGTTCATCTTGACGGCAATCATCTCCCCGAGCAGTGACCACCTCATCAATCACCGGCGACGCTGCCTAGGTGAACCTTGACGCACACAACCTCCCCAACGACTGGGCGCTCATCCCTCTCGGCGGGGCTCAACTACACGCCATCTTCTCCGACGGCAACCAGGCTTCATCTTTATTCCCGGCGACGATTAACAACAAAGTGGAAGTGCTCTCGATCACCGGCGGCGACATCTGCAGATCTTGGCAAATTGACTGCAATGACTGGTTTGAGTGAGTTCTTGATCCTTGATCGACCCACTTGAATGCTTCCTTCTGATTTTGAGATGATGTTTTTGAGCGATACTCTGAAATTGTGTCCATCTTTGCACACCAGCTATTCAATCGATTGTTCTAGAGTTATACTTGTAATTCCCTGCGTCCGGATTGGACACAGAGAGATCGTGTCATTGAAGTTAGGACACAGGGATTGGCTCGATCGATATCTGAATGCAGGAAGGTCGTGTCCGACTCGGGTTTACTCTCATGTAATAATCTACACCTCTCAGATGCTTAGATCCATCTTCTATGAATGTTGAAAGTGTTCTATTGGACAGGATCTACATCGGGAATGGGATTTTTAGGTTCATTCGTGTCCGACCTTGTTCGTGCCTAATGTTGTTCGTGTCCGGCCATTGTGTGTGTGTCCATGGGTGATAGCGTGGATATGTACCAGAGGGAGCCGTACTCAAGGCTTGGGGTCTGTTGCAATTTGATTCAAAAAATTTAAAAGCATTTTGATTTAGTTGTTAAATTGGACATTTATTTTTAAATGTGGATTTGATGATTGTTAACTTCTGATCTCCTGGGCCTGCCTTCGATTTGAATTGATCTAAATATCCTTGAATTATGTCTTCTTAAACCATTCGATTGAATGTTGCTAAATTTGTGTTGAATAAATCATGGCTTGAACCTGTGAAGTCTGGGTGTGTCAGCCGGAACGGGATTAAGCAAGGGAGGGTCTTATGCGATTCTAGTGGTTGTATGTATATTTTTTTCCCTGGGATTTGGTTGAAAATGTGGATTTAATAGCCGTTATGATTCAAACTGCAATATTAGGTTGGGGTTGCTATATAGGAAGCTACTGTGACCATTGTATATGTATAATATATTGAAGGACTTGTCTTACATGGGTGTGGACTAAGTACAAGTTGTCGCTAGGGCCTATTAGACTAAGCCAAAGTCTAGATGTTAGTATTTCCAACCTATATGTTAGTAGCATCAGTAGTTAATATCTGTAACTAAATATTTATGAATATTCTGTAGATGTGCTTTGTGAATAGTAGTTAAATACATACTTATTCTATATCTAGAAGTACAACTAGTATACCTTATAAATATTCTATAGTTAGACATGGTTAGTAGATGAGGGTAGCCAGTTGATGCTTGTTTAGAAATTAACCAATTTGTACCGATATCAGGAGGATACCCAGATCTATATTCCTATTCTCGATCACCCCGGAGCAAGGCAAGTACATTCTATGGTTTATGTTCATTTACATTCATATCATGTGCTTTTCTTGTGACACGTTGTGACACGGTATATCATGTACTCTTGTACTTTCATGTTCCTGTATTTGCTTGTATTTGGGGAGGAGAAATACACTAGATATGTGACCAAACCCAAAATAGAAATTCAGGTTGATAGCTTAGGTCTCACATCGTGCACGTGGGACTCTAAGCCGTACTGATATTCATGTACTCTACTCACCCCAGCTGGTCACATATGCTAGTTGTATTTCAAACATTGTGCACATGTCAGGTTCTTGTACTTCATGTACTCTACTCACCCCAGCTGGTCACATATGCTAGTTGTATTTCAAACATTGTGCCCAGTCCAAAAATAGAAGGACTAGAAACGTATCATGCCAGCTGTATACATACGAGTAAATGAAAGGCTCGTATGTATACATAAGCTGTAAATGTAGAAAGCCAAGACACTAAATCTCATCCACAAAGATAATAATGATATAAAAGCAACTTTGAGTTTGTCATGTATACAATCGTTGGGCGGAGACAAATCCACTACCAACCAATTTAAATAGGGAAGAAATATACAAAGAAAGTGAATCAATCGAGCGAAGCAAATGACGATCCAAAAGCAACATCTCGACGGAATAGAGCACAAGTCATGGCCTTAGCTAGAGCACCTGCAGAAAATCACGAAACACACACCTGGAGAGATCACCAGGTCCTCAGAGGGACGTAACAAGATACAAGAAGAACATGCCACGTAACTACATAAGTAAAAATACTATAAACTACAATACAACAGGGTACCTAACCATCCATGTGATATGCATTTTAATGACAACGTTCTACGCAGGGGCTGTAACGGATTCACGCAAGCAAGTAATAAAGAGTGGCCTTCAAGTAGCGCTCATCCGAGACACTATCGGCCGAGCAACAAGTAGCGCTCATCCGAGTCGCTATCACCCAAAAATGTGTAAAAAGTAAATATAGCCCCTACGCTAGTAGCTGTCCCCTCCCCCAATGATACTGTACATGCATCGTAACCACGACACACCAACACGTGTCGCTTCCACAACACGGTTTATATTCAATAACTGTCAAGTCTTCTAACATGCATCTATTGACAGTTATTCCTATGCATGCGCACGGGTGATCAGCCAACACGCAAGTAACCACTACATGATTCTCACTAGCTCACACACATCTCGTGATACAATCGTGACAAAGTCAATGACATGCATTCTATTGACGGAAGTCTCTTAACTCTAGGTCCACAAGCAAAAAAAATAATAAACAAGGAATATAGATACAGTAAATGAAATAAAATACAACTAAATGTAAGCAGTAAAGATGGCAAGGTATCTTGTCTGGTGTTACGCCTGGTGTGGTGCAATGATCCAACAAGTCCGGTTCTGTCCAATGGCCGGGGTAGATATATGAGGGTCCGGTATTTCATGAGAAGAGAAACGCGTGATCAGTCGTAGTCAATGGTGGAAATCGAGGAGAAATTGTGAAGAACATACTCATACTATTTTTAGAAAAGTATTTCTAATACTTAAGACTAGATTTTTGTTAGTAAAATAATTTTGGTAAATAATTGAAATCTAAAAACCGTTTTACGCAAAATTCTCTGTTTGTAAAAATAGAATTATCATATCTTTATTTACTTGATAACAAAAATACTAGAATACATTTTATAATTTGAAAGCTACTATATATTTTTAGTCAACAAAATTTTATATAAGAAATTAAATACTAACAATGATAAACCATATTTTATACATATTTATAAATATTTGTACATGTTCATTTCTAATTCATATTAATAAAGAAAATGATATCCTTAATAATAATAATAATAATAATAATAATAATAATAATAAAATAACAGTAATAATAATAATAGTAATAATAATAATAATAATATTTAATTCCTTAAATGTATACAACACTCTCCCCAAATTTTATTATAGAGAGAGAGAGTAGAAATTGAGAGGAACGAGTGGAGTGGGAGGAGAGATTACCGGAGGGGAGCCTGCGGCGAGGCAGCGGCGGTCGGCACACGACGCAATTGGCGGTGGTTGGCGGAGAAGAAGGGGCACTGAGGCGGAGATGCGGCTCGTGCGGCGGGTTCTAGAGGTGCTGGGGAGTCTGGAAGGAGGGCTTTCAGAGGGCGACTCCGGCGGAAGGCGGCGGCTGGGTGCGATCAGCGCCGGGCTTTGGGCGACGCACTGGACTGGCGAGCCAGCGCTCACGCCGGCGGCCGGCGGTGACTTGGGCGGAGGACACGACGGGTAAGGCAGTTGGGGGTTTCCTCCCAGGATGGTCGCTTACGAGGCTCGCCGGGCGGCGTGCTGCTCTGGAGGCCGCGGTGGCCAGCTGCGGTCGGTACTGCCGAAGGGATGCAGTGCCGGCAAAACTTTGAGACTGGGGTGCGCCGAGATCCAGCAGGGAGGCGCGACGCTTTTGGAGGCGCTCGCCGACGTAGGGGCAGCCTCTGGGAAGTCGGCGGCGGGGACAGGTAACGGCTGCTCTATTCTTCTACTTCTTTTCTTGTTTTGTTGTGATGGTGGTGGTGATTGGTGTGGGCGGAGGATTTGGGCTGTTTACGATGTCGGTGGTAATGGTGGTCCGGGATGGTGATGGTGGTGAGTTTGTTGGTCGGAGTGACCGGAGTGCTGCTGCTGTGCAGACGGAAAGGGATTGGCGGAGGAGGGCGGTCGGACAAAGGGCGGTGGCTGCCGCAGGTTCGGATGGTAGTGCTGATGGCAGTACAACGAGGTTGGGGTATTGGCGGGGGAGGCCGAGAGGTCGGGGCGATGGTGGTGGTGTGTGATTGCAGTGGTTGGTCGGGAAGGAGATGACAGAGAGACGATTGGGGAGTCACGGCATCGGGAAGCTGCTGTTGGGATGACGAGGGACTAGTTTATGGGTAGGGTTAGGATTTGATTTGCGTTGCGGTTTGTCCGACACGAAAATTGACGTACTTGTAAAAGTTGGAATAAGATTTTGGATGGACACAGACACGATGCACTCCCTATTGTGGATAGTGAAGAATTTATGGATGAGTACCTCTCCTTATATAGGAGGTAGGGAATTTCCAGTTGGATAAGGATTAGGGAGGTCTAAATCCCAATGGATAAATTCCATATTAATTCAAATCGATTTAAAATCCAATTCAATATAGATAAAACTTATCTTTAATTTAAAAGCTATTTAAAATAAGGTCAATAAAATCTTTTCCAATTTAGATCATGATAATTAATTAAATATTAAATCAAACAATATTTCAAATATCATTTTAATAAATAATAAAATATAATAATAATAAATTTCGAAAATCATGATAAATGCTTAAATATTAAATCATAAAATAGCTTTTATAAATAACAAAATATATTAATAAACAAATTTCCAATTTCGAAAAATATTTGGAATACATTTTATATAAACCACAACTACTTATTTTTAAACGAGAACAAAATAACTCTATTATACAAAATAAAATATTTATCACCTTTATTTGAACATGTACTTTCCTATATAAAATAAAATTTATAATAAAATATTTTTCTAAAATATGTATCTCGACACATATTCGCACTCGTCGAGCAAATACGAAACACAATTCTCGCACGCTACGCAAATACAAAAATGTGAATTCGTATGTGACGTGCAGATACGAAGTACAAAATAAATACAAAGAAATTTTTAAAAAAAACCGTAGTAGAAATTTAGGGGGTTTACATCCTACCCAACTTAAAAGAATTTCGTCCTCGAAATTTAGTAGTAATTATGGTAGGTTGGGCGAAGGGGTTGGAAAGAGTTTATTCGAATAGATTTACGAGATCTTCTTGGAGGTGAGAATGTAAACAAAATATTCGACGAGGAGGCGAGCCACATTTCAATGGCAATATGTCATTTGATCGACTAGAACAGAAAAATTCGAGGGTTCAGTTTAGATCACGATCATGTGTATGACAACCAATCAATGAATAAGCTCGATCAACCCTAACATTAACCTTAAAAAAGGCAGCCTCATAAGCAGGTAATAAACTCCTTAATCCTTTGTTATCGTCCATATTCATATACTATCTCTCATCATAAATCGTTCTTTCCAAAAATTACTTCCGTAGCACGTTCCCTTAACATTTAACAAAACCAAATATGATTATAAATGTACTCTAACTTCCTCTATCTCATTGTAGAATTTCAAATAGTCTCAAATTTTGAATTCCATAATCTCCATTTATACTAGCTCACTTATACTTTCCAAGTCATGAATTCCTCTAAAATTAAAATTCCAAAATCTTCAACCAATTTGGCCCAAGTAAAGTTAAAATCTTCTTACTACAAATTTGTATTTTTTTGGTCAATGCAATGCATCCATAAGTACCAAAATAAAAGTCCGTCTTCAATGTTCGATAAATCTCGAAAACTAACAATATACCTTCATAACTCAATCTTCTATCATCATAATTGAAAATTTTCTATAATATTTATTAGTCTCTCTCGAAAATTTGAATTCAACAATATCCTCTTTTTGATGAAAACTCATCTTAACTTCATATTCATAATCATCTTAATTCTCCATGCATCAAAAATGTAAGGGTTTCTCTCTTCAACAATTAGTTATCATTGGAAAAATATCATCATAATACTATAGTTATCGAAGGCATTGTCAATATTGTCTTTATCAAAAAATTTGCATCCATAAATTTAATATATAAATTTGGTTCTTAAACCACCAATACTTTAGAAGATTCTTCACTCGATATTTAGTTACCTCAAAACAATTTTTTTTAAATTCGAGAAGTCCATTTAATCTTGAGTGTTTTATCAAAACATAATATATCATTCCTTACCTCATCTATTCAGATTTATCACACAATATTTCATTTATGTCCCATCTATACCTCATAATCTCGTCATTATCTTAACCAACTACATTATTTATCCATGTTGTGGGGTTCTCCAATCTAACCTCTACTAACCCAAGATTGTCATGATCAAATTTTATTTCGCATAAGGGAATCATACAATGAACAAGGTTGCATAAACTATGGAGGAATCATAGTGAAATATAAGTAAAGCAGTTTAATTGGAAGGAAGAAGGGTAAGGTTCACAATATTGAAGAGGGAAAAGATGTTATGTGTCCAAGTAAATGAAAATAAAAGACAATGGTTAAGCGATCAAGATAAAGCACAAGATTAAGCATTTAAGGAATTAAGTAGATCACAATCATATATTGGGTCGAAAGATTGAGTCGAGGTTTGAGTCCATATATGTAGTCAAAAGTGTAACGGTACCATGGTAAGGTTATAGTTTAGTCGTTATGACCCGAAAGTCGTATCATAAAAATAGAGTGCAAGGGGACGTGTTTTAGTGGGACATGATATACCTACATGAAGGTGGAGTCGTCTACGTCTTGTATATGAAATTGGTTGGAAGGAAAAGTCTAGTGTTGTGCTCCAATTATCAAAGTCACGATAGGGAACGCCAAATGATCAAAATAGAAAGTGGGTTCTCATGTTGTACTAATTAATGCACCAAAAGGATACAGTTAAAGCACGTAATAAAGATAATTAGGAAATCTCGTAGATCAAGTTAAAATAAGTTAGGGATACGGCTTCTAGAGAAAAATAGTCTCATGGGTAAGGGTATGGTCAAGGGAATGATTCTAAGCATTTCTAAGTTTCAAATAATTAGATGGTCACGACAAAAGATCTAGATTTGATGGAAGGTCGAGTGGGTCAAGGTAAAGATATAGTTATACAGTTTGGTCGATGACTAACTATACTTGTGTATATGCAATATCATAATCATAGGTGCTATGGCAATCTAATGTGGAATACTTCTATCTCACTAGGGTGACCTTACTTGCTTCTTGGTCCTCTACCAATATGTGATCTAATCTAAAATTTCAAGTTCCTCGAAAGTTTCTCAATAAAATTTCCAAGATACTCCACCAAAATTTTCAATCATCTTAGGCTGTCAACTTTAATCAAAATTTTAAATCTCTAGTAAATCTCGAAACAGTCCTTGTATATCGCAAATTGAACAAACCCTTTTTTTCACCAAAATTTAAATATCGATAATCAAGGCTTTAAACTCGAAATCTAAATAACTTTAAAATCATAGATCATATGACACAATTTGAAATTTGAATTTTTTTTCTTCTTCAAAGTCGATTTCATATCTTCCAAAATATTTAAAAAAAATTTACCATCATCTCTTCAAACTTAGAATTAAATAAACTTATAAATCGTACGAAGCAATGTAAAACCTCAATCTCTCTAATAAACCGTAAATCATAAATCCTCCACATTCTCTAGTCGTTTACGTAGTCATAACTTATAATTTATAACTCTTAATAAATTTTAAGATAAATTTTAATACATTACAATCCTAACTTGAACTTAACCGTAAATCATGTGTCACATTTAAAGATGTTTCTCAAATTGGTTTCATATCCCAATAATTCATAAATCATAAATTTGTTTTCTCGATCTATCTATCCTCTTGTGTATACCACCTTGTAATAGCAAAATAAAATTCCAACTATCCTCTGAAGGCGGTAGTATGCTACTACCCAACTTGGAATTAACTAATCCTTAAAATCAAACTTTTAGGAAAAAAAATGTCGTTATGACTCAAATACGACCTCAATGTACACTAATTTTCAATGTAGTCTTCCTAGCAATATGTTTGACCTATGAGCATATAATAGTGTAGTCATCTTCCTAACTGTCACTAAGCACGAAGGATGAGAATTTACGGTAGGATGAGTTCAAGCAGGATGCAATCAAGGATGGTAACGAAAGTTCGAAACTTGAAGCAAGAAAGGAGGTCAAGCTTATGGATGAGATTCCTAGATGTTAATCCTATATTGCAGGCTCACATCGGTACAATTACGTAACCGAAGTGACAAACTCGACCTGTATGGGCCACCACAAAAACATGGAACGCCCCAGTCCAAAAAAAGAAGGACTAGAAACGTATCACGCCAGCTGTATATATACGAGTAAATGAAAGGCTCGTATGTATACATAAGCTGTAAATGTAGAAAGCCAAGACACTAAATCTCATCCACAAAGATAATAATGATATAAAAGCAACTTTGAGTTTGTCATGTATACAATCGTTGGGCGGAGACAAATCCACTACCAACCAATTGAAATAAGGAAGAAATATGCAAAGAAAGTGAATCGATCGAGCGAAGCAAATGAAGATCCAAAAGCAACATCTCGACAAAATAGAGCACAAGTCATGGCCTTAGCTAGAGCACCTGCAGAAAATCACGAAACACACACCTGGAGAGATCACCAGGTCCTCAGAGGGACGTAACAAGATACAAGAAGAATATGCCACGTAACTGCATAAGTAAAAATACTATAAACTACAACACAACAGGGTACCTAACCATCTATGTGATATGCATTTTGAGGACAACGTTCTACGCAGGGTCTGTAATGGATTCACGCAAGCAAGTAATAAAGAGTGGCTGTCAAGTAGCGCTAATCGGAGACACTATCGACCGGGCAGCAAGTAGCGCTCATCCGAGTCACTATCACCCAAAAATGTGTAAAAAGTAAATGTAGCCCCTACGCTAGTAGCTGTCCCCTCCCCCCAATGATAATGTACATGCATCATAACCACGACACACCAACATGTGTCACTTCCACAACACGGTTTATATTGAATAACTGTCAAGTCTTCTAACATGCATCTATTGACAGTTATTCCTACACATGCGCACGGGTGATCAGCCAACACACAAGTGACCGCTACATGATTCTCGCAGCTCACACATATCTCGTGATACAATCGTGACAAAGTCAATGACATGCATTCTATTGACAGAAGTCTCTTAACTCTAGGTCCACAAGCAAAAAGAAAATAATAAACAAGGAATATAGATACAGTAAATGAAATAAAATGCAACTAAATGTAAGCAGTAAAGATGGCAAGGTATCTTGCCTGGTGTTACGCCTGGTGTGGTATAATGATCCAACAAGTCCGATTCTGTCCAATGGCCGGGGTAGATATATGAGGTTCTGGTATTTTATGAGAAGAGAAACGCGTGATTAGTCGTGGTCAATGGTGAAAATCGAGGAGAAATTGTGAAGAACATACTCATACTATTTTTAGAAAAGTATTTCTAATACTTAAGACTAGATTTTTGTTAGTAAAATAATTTGGGTAAATACTTGAAATCTAAAAACCGTTTTAGGCAAAATTCTCTGTTTGTAAAAATAGAATAATCATATCTTTATTTATTTGATAACAAAAATACTATAATACATTTTATAATTTGAAAGCTACTATATATTTTTAGTCAACAAAATTTTGTATAAGAAATTAAATACTAGCAATGATAAACCATATTTTATACATATTTATAAATATTTGTACATGTTCATTTCTAATTCCTATTGATAAAGAAAATAATATCCTTAATAGTAAAATAATAATAATAATAATAATAATAATAAATAATAGTAATAATAATAATGATATTTAATTCCTTAAATGTATACAGCACTCTCCCCAGATTTCATTACAGAGAGAGAGAGAGAGAGTAGAAATTGAGAGAAACGAGTAGAGTGGGAGGAGAGATTACCGGAGGGGAGCAGCGGCGGTCGGCGCCCGGCACGATCGAGGGTGGTTGGCGGAGAAGGAGGGGGTACTGAGGCGGAGATGCGGCTCGTGCGGCGGGTTCTAGAGCTGCTGGGGAGGCTGGAAGGAGGGCTTTCAGAGGGCAGCTCCGGAGGAAAGCGGCGGCTGGGTGCGGTCACGCCGGGTTTTGGGCGACGCGTTGGGCTGGCGAGCCAGCGCTCACGCGCTAACGCCGATGGCCAACGGTGACTTGGGCGGAGGACACGGCGGGTAAGGCGGTTGGGTGTTTCTTTCGGGGATGGTCGTTCACGAGGCTCGTCGAACGGCGTGCTGCTCTGGAGGCCGCGGTGGCCGGCTACGGTCGATGCTGCCGAAGGGACATAGCGCCGACAAAACTTTGAGACTGGGGCACGTCGAGATCCAGCAGGGAGGCGCGACGCTTGTGGAGGCGCTCGCCGATATAGGGGCGGCCTCTAGGAAGTCGGCGATGGGGACAGGTAACGGCTGCTCTGTTCTTCTACTTCTTTTTTTATTTTGTTGTGATGGTGGCGGTGATTAGTGTGGACGGAGGATTTGGGCTGTTTACAATGTCGGTGGTAATGGTGGTCCGGGATGGCGATGGTGGTGAGTTTGTTGGCCGGATTGGTCGGAGTGCTGCTGCTGTACGGACGGAGAGGGATTAGCAGCGGAGGGCGGTCGGACAAAGGGCGGTGGCTGCCGCGGGTTCGGATGGTGGTGCTGATGGCGGTATGACGAGGTTGGGGTATTGGCGGGGGCGGCCAAGCGGTCGGGGCGATGGTGGTAGGGTGTGATTGCAGTGGTTGGTCGGGAAGGAGATGACGGAGAGACGATCGGGGAGTCGCGGCATCGGAAAGCTGTTGTTGGGATGATGAGGGATTAGTTTAGGGGTAGGATTAGGATTTGATTTGCGTCAGGGTTTGTCCGACACGGGAATTGATGTACTTGTAAAAGTTGGAATAAGACTTTGGGTGGACACAGACATGATGCTCTCCCTATTGTGGATGGTGGAGAATTTATGGATGAGTACCTCTTCTTATATAGGAGATGGAAATTCCCAGTTGGATAAGGATTAGGGAGGTTTAAATCCCAATGGATAAATTCCGTATTAATTCAAATCGATTTAAAATCCAATTCAATATAGATAAAACTTATCTTTAATTTAAAAGCTATTTAAATAAGGTCAATAAAGTCTTTTCCAATTTAGATCATGATAATTAATTAAATATTAAATCAAACAATATTTTAAATATTATTTTAATAAATAATAAAATATAATAATAATAAATTTTGAAAATTATGATAAATGCTTAAATATTAAATCATAAAATAGCTTTTATAAATAACAAAATATATTAATAAACAAATTTTCAATTTCGAAAAATATTTGGAATACATTTTATATAAACCACAGCTACTTATTTTTAAACGAGAACAAACTAACTCTTTTATACAAAATAAAATATTTATCACCTTTATTTGAACATGTACTTTCCTATATAAAATAAAATTTATAATAAAATATTTTTCTAAAATATGTACCTCGACACATATTCGCACTTGTCGAGCAAATACAAAACACAATTCTCGCACGCTACGCAAATACAAAAATACGAATTCGTATGCGACGTGCAGATACGAAGTACAAAGTAAATATAAAGAAAATATTTTAAAAAAATCGTAGTAGAAATTTGGAGGTTTATAATTTGTTTAGCTTACTTCTAGATATTGTATATTGAGATTTCATAGTCGTATTTCATTCTTGTTACCGGATTTGTCTCCAGTACTTTTATGTATAAATTGTACTAATGACTAGTGATGTAGTAATTCTATAGGATGGTTAGATCACTTCTAAAATCTGCTCAATTGGCGACATATATTTAGCGACGTTCGATTAACGTCGCTAAATTGTGTACATTAGCGACGTTTTGTCTAAACGTCGCTAATAGTCGCTACTAGCGACGACCTAAGCGACGTAACAACGACGTATATTAATCACATGATCCAATCGTCGCGAAACGTCGCTCGGACGTCGCTAATAGCGACTAACTTAGCGACGGTAGTGAAAGCGTCGCTAAATTCTAATTATATCCCCCCACCGATTCATTTCCCCCCCATTTTCCTCTCTCACTCTCTCTTCTCCCCCCTCCAGCGCTCTCACTCTCTCCGGCGACTCTCCTCCCTCTCCGGTACGTGACTCTCCCCCTCCCTCTCTCTCTCTCTCTCCGTCTGTTTTGGTTGTTGGTGGTTTGGGGGGGGGGTACGGGTGGCTCGGGGGGAGGTGCAGGGGGGATGTGGGTGGTTGGGGGGTAAGTCGGGGGTGGCTGCGGGGTGGGGCAGGGGGGTGAGAGCGGCTGGGGATGAGGAGGGGGGCTGGGGGGAGGGGAGCTAGGGTTAGGGTTCGGGTTAGGGGTGGGTGTGTGTGGGGGGGGGGGAGGGGCGAGGGGGGGGGGTGGGTGTAAATCCCTAAACCTAACATCCTTACTTAGAACTCTTGCTCTTTTAAAATTTTTGCCTTAAATAGTTATTTTTTTTATTGGTCACACAAACAGCCATGAAATCAATTGGACTGAAATATGTAATTAGCAAGGGTTTAAATGGAAGAGTTGAATTTTAAATGTTCAGCTGTTGTCTAAACTTTAACATTAGCCGACCCCTTCTACTCTAGACCCTGTTCCACGTACAGAGTGGTACAAATCCTTGGGGATTAAATCCAAATCCTAGTTTAAATCCAACCTCCCTATCATTTTCCATCACCAACTGAATATGTATATAAATAACAAGGCAGTCGATTCTCCTTTTAGCATACAAACCCTAGCAAATTGCCTCTGCCATGTCGTATAAATCCAGAGGAGGAGATCCGAGGACTCTTCTAATCTTGATTTTCGTAATACCAGGTATTCTTCCTACTTTCAAACATCCCTGTCAATACAAGAAATTAACCTAGGGTTTAGTAATACTCGATACCCTTCCTATAAAGGATATAGCATGAGACCCTAAGGAAACTAGTAAGTAGGGTTTGGGTTAGGGGTGGGTATGTGTGGACGGCTGGGGGAGGGAGCAGGGGGGTATGGGGGCGGCTGGGGGAGGGGAGCAGGGGGATGGGAGGGTTAGGGTTCGGGTTAGGGGTGGTTAAGGGAGAGGGCTTGGTCAGGGGTACCGATAGTGTCCAAAAATATGATAATTTAGTAATAATTATTTATTTTCCGACACCGAAAAATGTGATACTCCGATTTGAACGCACCGATAGTATCGATATTTGTAACAAGTAGTTTTGTTGGTTGGTTAATTGGTAACTTGGTGATCGGGACATATAGTCCCTGTAGCCATTCGACTGGCGAGGCAGAAACTATGGTACAACATGGTGATCAGGACATAGTCTCTGCAGCCATTCGACTGGCGAGGCAGAAACTATATAGCCGTAGATAAAGTTGACTGTCCTCCAACCCTCATCCCTCGGCAATGATGATACGACAACCTATCACTATATCTTATATAGTAGTAGATGATATTTTAGTATTACATTATGTGAGTTCATCTTGATTCTGTTACATTCTTCATATACTAGATACTAGATTCAATAAGAACGTATACTACACCATATGTACAGAACATAGATGATTCATACTAATGTATGCTAGAATAAATTTTGGGTTGTGTTCTGAGCCATCCGTTCTCACACTTAAAACACATATGAATTAGAACTGTGTGTCAATCTTTGTTTTTGTATTTTCGGCGAACCTAGGGATTGGATTCTGTATTTTATATTTTGGATTCTGTACCCTATGGCTCGACAACCAACTGGAGAGGATACTCTGAGAGATCCATCTGAGTAGGACGTATACTCTGAGAGATCATCTTTATAAGAATGATATTAGTAGTGGAATTGAGTGTTAGAGGAGATATTATCAGAGCATACGTCCTACTCAGATGGGTCTCTCACCGTTACTATTTTTTTCTGACAGCATGGTAGATGTGCTCCGTCAATAGATTCTTGCTATGAGCCAAAACTTTGCCCCGGAGCTTAAGTGTACATCCTTCGTGTAGAGCTCGAGTGAGAGGTTCCTGACAGCATGGTGGTCTCCTTTGTTAAAGTATCCGTGCTCGTCCCACAACCAATAAATTTTTTTTCATTTCTAATCTCTTGAATATGAAGCTCTGCTTCACATTTGGCTCTACCTTCTGGTATATAAGAACCAAATGTGAAACATAGTTTCATATTCAAGATATTAGAAATGAAGAAATTTTTGATTGGTTGTGGGACGAGCAAGAATCCTTTGACAAAGGAGACTACCATGTTGTCAGGAACCTCTCGCTCGAGCTCTACTCAAGGATGTCCACTCGAGCTCCGGGGCAAAGGATTGACTCAGAGCGGATTTCTGGACAGAGATGACGAACAAGATGGCTGCCAAAGCTTATGTAAGTTTTCTAATTCTTTATACATATTATATTTTTGTCATTTTGTATTACTGTAATTAAAATCGATCATTGCATCGCATCAATAGGTGATTTTGTACATTAGTTACAAGTGCTACTTAGTTAAAGTTTAAGTGCTACTTAGTTGTGTCTCTCTCTATTTATCTCGCTATCAACGCTATAGTGTTATTCCCCTCGCAATACGGAATGGTCCGATACCGATACTCTGAGTATCAGACCATTCCTATGTGTATCAGTATCGCAATCACAATACCGATACTCGAGTATCGCATTGATACGCAAGTATCACATCTGATAGTTCTCTCATTTATTTGTCAATTACTGTATTTCAGTTCTAGTTAGTTTTATGTGATTCTCTGATAGTTCTCTCATTCATTTTCAACCGCTCCCCCCTGTGAATATTGATTTTACCAGATGGCACCCATGACCCGAGGAGCGGCACGTCGTTTGAGGGAAACAGTGAATGCTGAGGCGGCTCCTCCTACTGTTAAGGAGAAAGTGGCACCGGTAGCTAGTGAGACCGAGGGTTATATTCATCCAGCACCGGTAGCTAGTGAAACCGGGAGTTCTATTCATCCAGCATTTGCAAGGGACTACATCTCTCCTGCTGCCGTCGATCCCACTTATTCGAGGTGGTTGCGTGATCGTATCACTGAGCGTTTACGTAAGCTGCATGGTTCTCATTAGCTATTAGTACTTATTTGTACTTGACTATTTGTATTGTGGGTTATTTTTGTATTAGACTATTTGTATTGGACTACATATATGAATTAGTACTGTGTCAATCTTTGGATTGTATTGGACTACGACATGGTGATCAGGACATAGTCCCTGCAGCCATTCGACTGGCGAGGCAGAAACTATGTAGCCGTAGATGAAGTTGATTGTCCTCCGACCCTCATCCCTCGGCAATGATGATACGACAACCTATCACTATATCTTATATAGTAGTAGATGATATTTTAGTATTACATTATGTGAGTTCATCTTGATTCTGTTACATTCTTCAGATACTAGATACTAGATTCGATAAGAACATATACTACACCATATGTACAGAACATAGATGATTCACAGTAATGTATGCTAGAATGAATTTTGGGTTGTGTTCTGAGCCATCCGTTCTCACACTTAAAATACACATGAATTAGTACTATGTGTCAATCTTTGTTTTTGTATTTTTGGCGAACCCAGGGATTTGATTCTGTATTTTGTATTTTGGATTCTGTATTTTGGCTCTAGCTCCAGCTCCATTTGCATAAATCTACGGTATGCCATGGTGATCAGGACATCGTCCCTGCAGCCATTCGACTGGCGAAACAGAAACTATGTAGCCGTAGATAAAGTTGACTGTCCTTCGACCCTCATCCCTCGGCAAAAATGATACGACAACCTATCACTATATCTTATATAGTAGTAGATGATATTTTAGTATTACATTATGTGAGTTCATCTTGATTCTGTTACCTTCTTCAGATACTCGATACTAGATTCGATAATAACGTATACTACACCATATGTACAGAATATAGATGATTCACACTAATGTATGCTAGAATAAATTTTGGGTTGTGTTCTGAGCCATCCGTTCTCACACTTGGAGAAAAATTGAATTTTCTGTATTTTATCTGACGCACAAATACCGCTCGAGTGAGCCAAAGGCATGCAGCCACTTCCCTCCCTCTATTCCCCCTCTCCCTCTCTCATGCTATCAACGTGTCACGACCCGCACCCTAGAGTTAGGGCACGAGAACGTAACAACGCCCAGCCTACGCCGCAGTGTCAGCGGTAGAACGCTGTCCTAGGTCTCAATGCATCTAACAGTATAAGACTAAACAGTTTATACTCCCCGAATGGGGGTAACATAGCAGAATGTAAACTCAATCACATCTAAGGTAGAGCATAAAGGAAGATAGATAAAACATGAAATCGAAAAGAGATACACCAGATAGAAGTCTAAGTGTCTAAGATACAAACTCAGAATACATCCCAAAACCCAAATACAGTAATCCATAAATACAACTCAAGATGACTGAAAATAAACTATAAGCAAAAACCCTAGCTATCTATGCAACCTCTACTGTCTCCTCTAGGCTAGCAGGCAAACTCCAGGCTATCTGTAAAATTTATCAACAGGTCCAGTCAGGACAGGAGCGAGCACATTACATCTCAACAGTTCATAGCAGGTTAGAAAATATAATCATACAGTAAAGTAAGATACAGGTGCTGAAAGAAATGCTGTATGTAAACAGAGAGAGAGCTGTAATAGAAATATCTACTATAAATAGAGAACTAACATGTGGCTAGTGAGTCAGAGTACAATATAGACATGTAAATGGCATAGGAGATTCTGATAAGACACTATGGAAGAGATTCTAATAAGATACTACTTGGGTATTATTCACATGTCTACTTCTACTCCCCCGTACCCCCAATCGATACACAAGGATCCAACCAAGTTATGTTATGATTCCACGCAAAGCCCCCGAAGGATGATATATGGATGTCCCAAAAATGGAGATTCTAGGAGATTCTAGGATACCCAGTAAATGGGATAGGAGATTCTAGGAGACTCTGTGATCATAAGAGTATATGTCACAAGTGATCAAAGAACCTGTGAAGCATAGTGATACGTCATGTAAGTGAAATGCACAGAATATGTAGTACCCGATGCTCCCTAAGGATAACATCTCAAGAAGGGATCCGTATAGTACCAATCCGTGTGACCAACATGACAATACAAGTAAAGTAATTTAATGCAGGAAATAATTCTAACCAGGATATAAAATGATCAGAGAATGTACTCGCCTGATATCTGAATGTCCAAGGTAAAGATACTGTCCGAGGAGAGGTGTCTGGCTCCTAATTAGAACAGCACAAGTCACAACATGTCCAGAAGGGTAATATAAAGCACTACAATACATTCTACATGAATCTAGGTCAAACTAGGCCAAAGTCAACCCTTGGTCAACTCTGGTCAACTGCACTAGTCAAACTAGGTCATGTCCTAACCCAGCAAGTCTTACTAGGCCTAACCAAGACTATCCTAGCAAGCACACATCAATACAAGGCTATACAAGCCAACATACACCCAACTCTATATAGCATGCAATTATTCAATACTCAAATAGGCAAGAATTCACATTGGATATACACTAGGTAATCTATTACTTTAAGCTATATATGTCTACACATATATACACATGCATATATTGGTATTCAACATTAGGTCTATAATCATGGCATTTCAAATGGTTATATAAACTTATATATTACAACACAATATGCTAATATATATATAATATACATACATAGCTAAGTTAACTATATTCATAAATACTTATTTAAGAGGCTATGTGTGTGTATGTGAACATGGCAAAGGGGCAAGTGAGGGTTAAATGGGCATACATAGTGTATACATATCAAAGAGTGTCAAAGTGTAAGTGAACAATGTGTCAAGTGTGATAGTGTCAACATAGTGTAAGGGGGTACATGAGGTAATATAGGATTTGTGTTAACATAGAACATTACATCTCATTAACTTGTATATTGCATACATTACATCTATTATTACATTACATTCATGCTTGCATTCATTCATCATTCATTTATTCTCTTGTACCACTATATGCACCATACATTACATACTATGGAACCTACATATTCATTACAAGCCATACTTATACATGCTTACATTAGATAGGATACTTACACCTCATACATCATTTATTTAACCATTTACTCATGCTTGCATTCTCTATTTAATTACATAATGTATATACATTAACATGGGTTAAAATCAAATAGAACATTATATTACACACAAGGGTGCACAAAATGCATATGCCGAATAGTAACTCCTACTAATAATCAATACTGTACCATCTCAGCATGAATTAAAATTTAGGATTAAAGTATGTTATAGATCTATGTGTTAGCTTTCCGAAACTTCAAACGGATCACGTTTTCATTTCCGAAAACTCCCGGAATCGCGAAAACACTGAGAACGCGTTTGTCTTTCGTACAGCTGACACTCAAATAATTCTCCAGAAAGTTACAGAAAGAATTAGGCCTATTAATACATGTTTTTGGAAAGCTAACTTCAATACGCTTCTTTTAAAAAAACGGGAGATTAAAACGAGCTTTGAGCTAGAAGTTATGACATTTCTAAGTTAGGGCTGAAATTAAAAACGTGGGTAAAAATCATGACGGATTTGGGTAGTTTGAGACAAAAGAACACAAGTATATAACATAATATATCAAGAACTCACTCTCTACACTAATATATATATATATGAGACACTATAGAACACATCTCCAATACAAAAATATGAGATTAAACATGTAATAATTCATTCATACATAACAACAACACATAGTGTGTCCAAATTTGGGTTTTTTCCACATGGACACAACCACAACACAAAGGACAATCATATGACCTCCAAATGGACACGAAATAGACACAAATAGAGATACAACCATGGGGGTCATTCCTATGGGTTCAAAATAAACCTATATGCATGAGGAAATGAAAAGGAGAAGGAATTTATACCTCCCGGTAGATCGAATCGAAGAAAAGCCTTCCCGGAGCGACACCGACACGTAGAGATTCCAAAAGGACACGAACGAGCTCCGAATCCTCCCAAACTTGGGTAGCTTCCTCCTTGGCTAGAATGGAGAAGGAAAGAAGAAGATTTGGTGGCAAAATGGAAGGATTTGGTGGAGAAATTTCTAGGGATTGCTCTCTAGGAATTTAGGGAAGAACAAGAGAGAGAGAGTGTGGATGAGAATAATGAAATAAACTTGAGCCTATCCTCTCCCAAAGTGGCTGGCCATATGGGGCTATTTGTCCTATTATGGTAAGGTCCAAAATGCCCCCACTAACCTATTCTATGAGTATTAGGAAAGGGCTAATTGGTTGGAGCTAAATTAGTCATTCTAAAGTCTCTAATCACACTAACCTTATCCATAATAATTAGTCTAACCTCTAACTAAAATATTTCTATCATGTGGACTAAAATTAATATCATGTGGGCCATACCTAACTAGTGTGTGGGTCCCACTAGAGTCAAACTACCCCCGGGTCCCCGTTTCAAGTCGGATTGAGTGGAAATTCGAACCCGACTCAAATAACCCCAAAATAATATCATAAATAATAAAATAATATCAAAATAATTCAAAGAGGTCAAATACAAAAAATATCCTTAGGCCAAAAATGATATTAAAATATTATAATCACATGGTTAGGCTCTAGGTCAAACAGTCTCTAGGATTTCACTAGCAAAACGTCAAAACCACAAGTCATTGATTTAAATAATTTTAAAATGATTTAAAATCACCAAAAATCATATCATGAATTAAATATCATTATTAAAATAATTATAAACACAAAATTTCAAAATTACCCTCATTTGGGAAACTGGACGTGCTACAACTCTACCCACCTTAGAAAAATTTCGTCCTCGAAATTTAAGATCGATAGTACTCCTTCTAGAGCCTCTAACCTACCCAATATCTAAAGTAACACTTCCTAACACTGGAATAATAAACGGACATCTAAAAGTGTCAATCTAGGAATACCTCCAATACTGCTCTGCTGTACGACGGTAATGGAACTTCAATAGAATATGGACTGGAACCTATATCCAAGGGACTGGACCTATTTTAAAGTGGTCTTAACTAAGGATGAAAAGGAACTGATCATAGGCTATAGGTATGCTCAAACTATTATCTTCCTATTAACCATCTATTAATACATTCTATTACCATAGGAACGATGCATTACTAAGACATATAGGCCCCTATCTCTCATAACACATTTATACTCACCAAAAGACTAGTACATCCTATCAAGGCTGATACTATAATCTCTCCTAAATCTCCTAAGCTACATGTTTATAGACACACATCCCCATATCAAGGACTAACCCATATATATCTACAACTGATACTAATGGAGTGACGTCCCTATTTCCTAACAATCAAGGTCTAAATTTTTTTTATCTAAATCATACAATTTGAAGGAATATTATACAAGGTCAGGGCATACCGTAGCAGTTGGAAGTCTCTGGAAGTCTCACCTAGGTACACTAATCATTCTAGGTCAAAACAGTACTATGGTATCAACACACAAACAATCTAGGATGTCCTAATTGGGAAGGTAAGGGAACAACAATCATCAAGGTTGTAGGGCTGTCTACCATCCTATATGAAAATTGGTCATTAACAAGCAACTAAAAAATTATTAAAAGGTTACTATTCCATAAAATGGCAAAAATTAAAAATTTAGGCACAACAAATCACAAATAGATTTTTGTCTTGACACGATCTAAGTTGATCAATTTCGGGATAAAACGAGATTTGGGCTAGAAGGGAAATCAATGAAATCAAAGTATGAGCACGAGCATCCAATGATGGAGGTTCAGGTCATGATTAAATTTAATTCGACTGAGTACGAATACGAGGTTCATAGGCGATGAAAAGATTTCAAGAAGAATTGTCAAGGCTGTCGCGAATGAGACTCTAGGGTCAAGTTCAACTATGTCTCCATTCTCGTAGATTGATACATGAAAAAGCGAACCAAAGTGCAATAGGTTGATCAGACCATCATATACCGGTTCTGATTAGACAATATGTTAGTGGGTGGCCACCCAATAAAATATGTCATGACCAAGCTCGAAAATAGATAAGCTTGCAAAACTAAGGCTAATTTAGCAGCACAAGATATAAGGGTGGTAATGATGAAAAGAATTACATAGTCCAAGTTTCTTAACCAACGGGTCAAGTAATCAGATAAGGTACAAGGTTAAGCATCTAAGGAAACAAGCAGAACACCATCACATGTAGGGTCGAAAGAATTGAGTCAAGGCTGGATTTCTAATTGAAATAAGAAGAAATTTAGTATAATGGTAGAGGTTATAGTTTAGCCAGTTGACCAGAAAATTATATCAAGAAAATAGAGTACAAGAAGACGGGTTTTAGTGGGACATGATATACCTACACGAAGGTAAGCTCGTCTAGGTCTTGCATATAAGATTTGTTGGAGGGTAACAGCTAGTATTACATTCCGAATATCAAAGTCACGATAAGGAACGTCAAGGATCTCAATTAGAAAGCGGGAGTTCAAGAGGTGGTAATTAATGCACAAAAATAATGAAGATCGAGTTAGTCATCTGCTTCTGATACTCTTAAGTTCATCTGGTCATAACTTGCCAATCATATCTTTACCTCACCAGTCTCCATATAAAAATTTAACCTTTACTTAAATCCTTACCATGACTACCGTAGGCAATTCCCAATTTCCAAATATCACTCTTGAAGCACAGCCCTCACATTTAGGAATCAACATTAACCATTTATTTAAATTTCTAAGTTCTTTCACCTTGTCTTAAATTTGACCCAAAACCTCTAAATCCCGTTTACGAATTCCTTGAACTTGTTCAAATTGTTCTCCTCGTATTATTTAATTTAAATCTCTAGGCCTTAAAAACTTATCTTTCATCATAAAATCAACTTCCGTATTTTCTTCGACATACACCCTTGAATATTATTCTCCTAAAAATATTTCACAACAATCTCTAAACTTCCATAACTTTGTGCTCTCTCTATCCCTAGTCATTTCCTCGCAACATCTTGTTTAATATCCTTATTAAACACAATTAACTTCTCTTTTCCATTACTAACCTTCTACATAGCCTCAGAGTAAAAGTTTTCCCCAGAATCAATAACCAAGATTTTCTAAGTTCTCAAAACTAGGTTGACCTCTGATATCCTCATTAGTTTTGAATACACCTATAAACTATCTCATAACCCCAAAATTTCTTTAAATGTAATTGTTTCCAGATTGGCAGTATACATCTCTTTATTCTATTCAAGACCTTTACCCCATTTCTATCTCAAGTTTCCATATGGAACACTCTACATTTGATTTCCTTTAGATCATAATAAAATAACCAGTTACGTCTTCTATGAGCTACATAATTTACGTCACTTCCTTAATATTTTTCAGACAAAATGATATGAAGATTCAAGAGTTGTCAAGGTATAGCTGACAGAATTATATACGAGACAGGGAATTGATATAATCAGGACAGGTATATAAGACAAGGAATGATGGTAGTAAAAATATTGGCAGGAAAAGAATGATAATAGAATCTGTTCTGCTTATCTATTTAAAAGAGGGACCCATTTTTTTTTGAAACAAGAATTATAATACCAAATCCAAAATAAGGCCTAGCAAAATCATTGGTTTATTGTATTAAGAAGAAATAAATTTTTGTAAGAAGTTACACAAGGTTTATAAAAATAGCCAAAGCTACATCCTAAGTAAACAATGAGAAACAAAACAAAACAACAATAATTCATTCTCTTTTTTTTGAATGACTAAAACAAAAGTAGCAAAAACATGTTCGAAAATATTTAAGGTACAATCTGATAATCATATACGTCTATCCAAAATCATGGTACTCTAAATCCTCGTCATACTAGTGAGCAAGGCTACGATAATCATAGAGTCCTTGACTTATGCACATACCTCTAGAATCATGGTATTTAACATTTTTGCGATGCCGCTAGCTTGGCTGCAAAAACCTTAAATTCCTCTACCCGAGAAATATATCCAAAATCAGACTATATGTCCTCACCATGCTGGCTAATGTGACTATAGAAGACAAGATTTCAATAACTTAGATGACCTAGCCCATATAATTTCATCTTGCCAAAAATTAAATTAAATCAACAATGAATACAAAAAAAAAAATCAAATTTATCAACGAACATCAAAATTCAGAAATGAACAAAATCCTTCAAATCATATAACTATAACTCGGATGCTATAGCTAACATCAAAATTCAAATTTCAACAATCTTCATCAAAATCAATAAATATAAACTTAAATTCAATAATAATCCATCAAAATCGAATTCAATAGCAGAAAGTAAAGATAAATCAAATCAAGGAAAAAGAAAAGAGTTTTCAAATCGGAGTTAAACAAGATTCTCAAGGGTCGTCCCAGGAATCTCTCAAGGGATCCTAATTGTGATTGAGTATCTTCAAAAATATATCCTAATCCTACTGCAGGCTGTAGTGGTACTCTAGTTCGAATACCACTACACAAACTCGACCTGCATGGGCCACCACTAAAAACGTGTCACGACCCGTACCCTAGAGTTAGGGCACGAGAACGTAACAACGCCCAGCCTACGCCGCAGTGTCGGCGGTAGAACGTTGTCCTAGGTCTCAATGCATCTAACAGTATAAGACTAAACAGTTTATACTCCCCGAATGGGGGTGACATAGCAGAATGTAAACTCAATCACATCTAAGGTAGAGCATAAAGGAAGATAGATAAAACATGAAATCGAAAAGAGATACAACAGATAGAAGTCTAAGTGTCTAAGATACAAACTCAGAATACATCTCAAAACCCAAATACAGTAATCCATAAATACAACTCAAGATGACTGAAAATAAACTATAAGCAAAAACCCTATCTATCTATGCAATCTCTACTATCTCCTCTAGGCTAGCAGGCAAACTCCAGGCTATCTGTAAAATTTATCAACAAGTTCAGTCAGGACAGGAGCGAGCACATTACATCTCAACAGTTCATAGCAGGTTAGAAAATATAATCATGCAGTAAAGTAAGATACAGGTACTGAAAGAAATGCTGTATGTAAACAGAGAGAGAGCTGTAATAGAAATATCTACCATAAATAGAGAACTAACATGTTGCTAGTGAGTCAGAGTACAATATAGACATGTAAATGGCATAGGAGATTCTGATAAGACACTATGGAAGAGATTCTGATAAGATACTACTTGGGTATTATTCATATGTCTACTTCTACTCCCCCGTACCCCCAATCGATACACAAGGATCCAACCAAGTTATGTTATGATCCAACTCAAGTTTATTTCATTATTCTCATCCACACTCTCTCTCTTGTTCTTCCCCAAATTCCTAGAGAGCAATCCCTAGAAATTTCTCCACCAAATCCTTCCATTTTGCCACCAAATCTTTTTCTTTCCTTCTCCATTCTAGCCAAGGAGGAAGCTACCCAAGTTTGGGAGGATTCGGAGCTTGTTCGTGTCCTTTTGGAATCTCTACGTGTCGGTGTCGCTCCGAGAAGGCTTTTCTTCGATTCGATCTACCAGGAGGTATAAATCCCTTCTCCTTTTCATTTCCTCATGCATATAAGTTTATTTTGAACCCATAGGAAGGTCCCCCATGGTTGTATCTCCATTTATGTCCATTTTGTGTCCATTTGGAGGTCATAGGAGTGTCCTTTGTGTTGTGGTTGTGTCCATGTGGAAAAATCCCAAATTTGGACACACTATGTGTTGTTGTTATGTATGAACGAATTATTACATGTTTAATCTCATATTTTTGTATTGGAGATGTGTTCTATAGTGTCTCATATATATATATTAGTGTAGAGAGTGAGTTCTTGATATATTATGTTATATACTTGTGTTCTTTTGTCTCAAACTACCCAAATCCGTCATGATTTTTATCCACGTTTTTAATTTCAGCCCTAACTTAAAAATGTCATAACTTCTAGATCAAAGCTCGGTTTAATCTCCCTTTTTTTTAAAAGAAGCGTATTGAAGTTAGCTTTCCAAAAACATGTATTAATAGGCCTAATTCTTTCTGTAACTTTCTGGAGAATTATTTGAGTGTCAGCTGTACGAAAGACAAACGCGTTCTCGGTGTTTTTGCGATTCCAGGAGTTTCCGAAAACGAAAACGCGATCCGTTTGAAGTTTCAGAAAGCTAACACATAGATCTATAACATAATTTAATCGTAAATTTTAATTCATACTGAGATGGTATAGTATTGATTATTAGTAGGAGTTACTATTCGGCATATGCATTTTGTGCACCCTTGTGTGTAATATAATGTTCTATTTGATTTTAACCCATGTTAATGTATATACATTATGTAATTAAATAGAGAATGCAAGCATGAGTAAATGGTTAAATAAATGATGTATGAGGTGTAAGTATCCTATCTAATGTAAGCATGTATAAGTATGACTTGTAATGAATATGTAGGTTCCATAGTATGTAATGTATGGTGCATATAGTGGTGCAAGAGAATAAATGAATGATGAATGAATGCAAGCATGAATGTAATTAATAATAGATGTAATGTATGCAATATACAAGTTAATGAGATGTAATGTTCTATGTTAACATAAATCCTATATTACCTCATGTACCCCCTTACACTATGTTGACACTATCACACTTGACACATTGTTCACTTACACTTTGACACTCTTTGATATGTATACACTATGTATGCCCATTTAACCCTCATTTGCCCCTTTGCCATGTTCACATACACACACATAGCCTCTTAAATAAGTATTTATGAATATAGTTAACTTAGCTATGTATGTATATTATAATGTTAGCATATTGTGTTGTAATATATAAGTTTATATAACCATTTGAAATACCATGATTATAGACCTAATGTTGAATACCAATATATGCATGTGTATATATGTGTAGACATATATAGCTTAAAGTAATAGATGACCTAGCCCATATAATTTCATCTTGCCAAAAATTAAATTAAATCAACAATGAATACCAAAAAAAAAAAAAAAAAAATCAAATTTATGTCACAACTTTTCCAGTGTTGCTCCCTCTAATGATGTTGAACGCAAAAATCAAAGACCCCCTCTCCTTTCTCACTCTTTACAGTTCTCACAACAGGAAGGATCAGTGCTTTCTAGTTCTCTTCCATCCATCCATTCCTCCGTTCTGATCAAGCCTCTTCCTTCTCCTCTCCTCCACCATGGCTCTGGACCCATCTGCTCCTCCCTACTTCCCTTCTTATTATTTGACTCTCTCAGCCACATATGATATCCAGCTCAAGTGTAGAGGCGGAGGAGAAGAAGTGGACAGGAAGAGGAGGAGGAAGTAGCACAGCCGACGGCAAGACCTGGAGGAAGTACATAGGTTTTCTTCAACATCCATAGGAGAACTATAAGGATATATCTTTTCATAACATGTCACCTTGTCAAAGACCCTTAATGTGAATATCATGTTACCGCGGTGTCGAAAGACTAACAAGTCATAATTTTCTAAGCCGTGTGTTTTGACATAATCCTCCCAACTCTTTCCTCCTATGTAGTAATCTTGCACTTCATAAAGAAATACAATATTACTACATAGGAGGAAAGAGTTGGAAGGATTATGTCAAAACACACGGCTTAGAAAATTATGACATGTTAGTCTTCCGACACCGTGGTAACATGGTTGTCACATTAAGGGTCTTTAACAAGGTGACTTGCTATAAAAAAATATCCTTATAGTTCTCCTACGGATGTTGAAGAAAACCTTTGTACTTCCTCCAGGTCATGCCGTCGACTGTGCTGCTTCCCCCTCCTCTTCCTGCCCACTTTTTCTCTCCCGCCTCTACACTTGAGCTGGATATCATATGTGGCTGAGAGAGTCAAATAAGAAGAAGGGAAGTAGGAAGGAGCAGATGGGTCCAGAGCCATGGTGGAGGAGAGGAGAAGGAAGAGGCTTGATCAGAACGGAGGAATGGATGGATGGAAGAGAACTAGAAAACACTGATACTTCATGTTGTGAGAACTGTGAAGAGTGAGAAAGGAGAGGGGGTCTTTGATTTTTGCATTCATCATCATTAGAGGGAGCAACACTAGAAAAGTTGTGACGTTGATAGTATGGGAGAGGGAGAGGGGGAATGGAGGAAGGGAAGTGGTTGCATGCCTTTGGCTCACTCGAACGGTATTTGTGCGTCATCAGGTGGCGCTCCTCCAGCTCCGGCTCCAGCACCGTATCCAGCTCCAGCTCCAGGCGATCAGTAGTTTCGTTTTTGCATTTTTGGACTGTACTATATTTTTGACTTTGTACGTATTTGGGGATACTCTATTTTTTCGTTCAGGATACTGAGTTTGTACGTATTTGCGGATATTGATTTGGTTTGTTGAGGATATTATATATTGACATTGTTCGTTGTGGATAGTATTTTTTTCTTTATATTTTTTGTATATTCTGGAATGTATTGTGCGTGCCGGTGTTGAGTGTTCTACCGAGGGGGTCGGCGAACCCAGGGATTGGATTTTGTATTTTGTATTTTATTTTCTGTATCTTAGCTCAGGCTCCAGCTCCATTTGCATTAATCTACGGTACGACATGGTGATCAGGACATAGTCCCTGCAGCCATTCGACTGGCGAGGCAGAAACTATGTAGTCGTAGATAAAGTTGACTGTCCTCCGACCCTTATCCCTCGGCAATGATGATACGACAACCTATCACTATATCTTAATAGTAGTAGATGATATCTTAGTATTACATTATGTGAGTTCAACTTGATTCTGTTATATTCTTCAAATACTAGATACGATAAGAACATATACTACACCATATGTAAAGAACATAATGATCCGCACTAATATATGCTAGAATGAATTTTGGGTTGTGTTTTGAGCCATCCGTTCTCACACTTAAGTACTGTGAGAGCGCCGGAGAGAGTGAGAGCACCGGAGGGAGGGAAGGAAGAGAGTGAGAGAGTAAAATGGGGGGAAATGAATTGGTGGGGAATATAATTAGAATTTAGCGATGTTCATACTAACGTCGCAAAATTAGTCGCTATTAACGACGTCATATCGACGTTTCGTGACATATAGTGCCGATATTTGTAACAAGTAGTTTTGTTGGTTGGTTAATTGGTAACATGGTGATCGGGACATATAGTCCCTGCAGCCATTCGACTGGCGAGACAGAAACTATGGTACGACATGGTGATCAGGACATAGTTCCTGCAGCCATTCGACTGGCGAGGCAGAAACTATGTAGCCATAAATAAAGTTGACTGTCCTCCGACCCTCATCCTCAGCAATGATGATATCACAACTTATCACTATATCTTATATAGTAGTAGATGATATTTTAGTATTACATTATGTGAGTTCATCTTGATTCTGTTATATTCTTCAGATACTATATACTAGATTCGATAAGAACGTATACTACACCACATGTACAGAACATAGATGATTCACACTAATGTATGCTAGAATGAATTTTGGGTTGTGTTCTGAGCCATCCGTTCTCACACTTAAAACACACATGAATTAGTACTGTGTGTTAATCTTTGTTTTTGTATTTTCAGCGAACCCAGGGATAAGATCCTTTATTTTGTATTTTGACTTTGTTCGTATTTGGGGATATTCAGTTTTTTCGTTGAGGATACTGAGTTTGTACGTATTTGCAGATATTGATTTGGTTTGTTGCGGATGTTATATATTGACATTGTTCGTTGCGGATAGTATTTTTTATATTTTTTGTATATTCTGGAATGTATTGTGCGTGCCGGTGTTGAGTGTTCCACCGAGGGGGTCGGCGAACCCAGGGATTGGATTCTGTATTTTGTATTTTGTATTCTGTATTTTGGCTCAGGCTCCAGCTCCAGCACCATTTGCATTCTGGAACCTATTTTTTTTATCTTAGCGACATTTTTAGCGACGTTAGGATTCGTCGCTAAATAGTAGCGACGTTAATAAATATCGCTAAAAACGTCGCTAAAAGCTGACGTGGCAACACGTGGCATCAAATCTTATGTCAGCACGTGGTCGCCAAAAATGTCGTAATAGTGTCGCTAAACGGCGACTACACGATAACGTCGCCTTTTACGTCGCTAATTAGCGTCAATGAACAAACGTCGCAAATAACGTCGCTAATTAGCGATGTTAATAACGTCGCCAAATAACGTCGCCTTAGCGATATTTTGCGACATTTTCTCGTTTAGCGACACATTTTTTTTTTCCGTCGTTCCTGAAACATCGCCCTAAATATCGCTAAATTGATTTAGCGACATTTTCACCGAGGTTAGCGACGTTTCTAAACGTCGCTAATCTGACAAATTTTGGTAGTGGATGCTGTGATGTTTACTTTTATGTTTATTCTTGGAGTTTTTCCTTAGATGTTTATAGCTTACTATGTTGAGTCTTCCAACATAGGCTGGACGTGTCCGACTCATATCCGAATATTTGGGAGCGGGTCGTGACATATTTTTAATGGTGGTCCATGCAGGTCTGTCCTAATGGTACTTAGGCTATAGAATTCTATTGGGGAACCTGTTAATCTATGGAAAACTCATCACAGCATAGGATTGCGGGAAATGATATGGGTATATTTTACTAGATTACTTATTAACTTAAGGTTGCTTATTGTCTTAAGGTTTAGGCCATTTTAATAGTTTTTTATTCTTCAGATGGTTCAGACTCGTAACACCGGAATTGTTGATTCACCTGCACTTGAGGCTTCTGAGCTTCCACCACCCCATGTTGCCCCTACTATCACCATTGGTAGTACGCAGTTGATGGAGATGTTTCAGGAGTTCTTTGATGCCCAGAGGGAGCAGGTCGTTCTTTTTCAAGCCAGACTTGTAGATGTTCTTTCCGAGCCAGGGAGGACTTTTGATTTTCAGACTCTTGGATCCTTGGACTTCTCCGACACTGAGCGCATTCCTTGCACCAGAGAGCAGATCGAGAACCTGGAGCCGCCACTTCTGAAGATCATCCAAGTCTCTGAGGATCCGACTCCTCTGAAGGTTGAAGCCACCAGCCAGGAGATCTTGAACGTAGCAGCACGGACAGTAGAACGAGATGGGGAGTTGAAGCCCAAGAGAGACATGAAGACTTATGACGGAGATAGCAACTACCCTGAACCTGCAAAGCGTCGTAACACTCAGACAACGCCTCATCAGCAACGTCATCAGAGACAGATTTAGACCCACTCTCCTTGTGTGTTCTGCAAGAAGACGGGACATTATATTGACAAGTGTCGTAAGAGGCTCGGACTCTGTTTATACTGTGGATCTTCTGCCAACCAAATGAAGGATTGCTAGTAGGTCGCGAATCACAATGGCCGAAGAGCATCAGGATCTCAGTAGCCAGCACACCAGCAGCCGTATATTCCTGTCAGAGTCTCTGCACTTCAGCCCCAGCGAAAGATTCAAACTCAGATTCAGTCGACGATCCTTTGCAATTTTTGTCGCCACCCAGGAACCACTACGATGAGTGCCGCAAGAGACTGAAGCTATACCTGTTCTGTGGATCGCTTGCCCACCAGATCAAGGATTGCCCGGAGGCCGCTGATCGCACTACACAAAGATGAGCACGAGGAGCACCAGGATCTCAGCAGGGGGACCTACCTATCCAGACTCAGCAGGTGCATGGAGCATTGCCGCAGGGACCAACCTACGTCAGGACAGCTGAAGAAGTTGACGAGATTCCATTTTCGGAAGAAATACTGAAGATAGACTGAAGACAGAGGACTCTTTTGCATGGATGGAGAAGACCATGGATCGTGACTTGCGTTCCAATTCCCTTTAGATTTTTTTAGCGTCTAAAACTCCTTGTTTCCTAATTGAGAATTGTTAGACTTTGTTTCTATTTTAAACTTTGGATCTTGTTCGAGATTTATTTCGAGATAATGTTTTCTATTCTAAAGATTATGTTTCCTATTCAAAACTCCGATTTCTATTCAAGGTTTTGCTTTTTCGTTCGAGGCTTGTTTCATGTTCACTATTAGATACCCTGTTTTCATATTCACTATGCATGACTTTGTCTCCTATTTTGGCTTATATTCGAAATTTCATTCCCTAATCAAACTTTCTGCTATTTGAGACTTTATTTCCTACTCGAGATTTCATTTTGAAACTTTGTTTCTCATTTAAAACTTTGTTTAGCTTTTGTTTCTATTCGAGACTTGTTTGAAATTTTGTCCTTATTCGAGACATTGTTTGAAGATTTTGTTTTCTATTTGATATTTTGACTCGTTCCCTATATGAGATTTTGTTCCCTATTCGTGACTTGTTTTATACTCGAGAAATTGTTTCTGTTCACCACTTTGTTTCGACCTTGTTTCCTATTTAAGATTTCGCTTGTTTCATATTCACGATTCGATACTTGTTTTCTATTCACTAATTGATACTTTGTTTTAATTCACCATTTGTGACCTTGTTTCTTGTTCGAGATTTTCTATTCGAGAATTGTTTCCTATCCGCGACTTTGTTGAATTTTGATTTTCTAGTTGAGATTTTGTTCATATTGAAATTTTGTTTCCATTCGAGATTTTGTTAGATTTTGCTTCCTATACAAGATTTGTTTCTTATTTTGAGACTCGTTTTCTATTCAATACTTGCTTCGAATCACCATTCGAGATTTTATTACCTATTTGGGATTATGTTCTCTATACGAAATTTTTGTTGCCATTCAAGTTTTTATTCTCTGTTCGAAATTTCGTTTACTATTCGAAACTTCGTTCCCAGTTTGCGATTTAAAATATCCTTGTTCGTCCCTTTTTAGTACCCACTTGTAACACCCAGTTTACCAAATGAGGATAATTTTGAAATTTTGTGATTATAATCATATAATAATGATATTTAAATGATGTTGTGATTTTTGGTCATTTTTAGTCAATTTAAAACTATTTAAAATGTGGAATGGTGATTTTGATGATTAACTACTGTAACCCTAGAATTGCTAAGCCTAGAGACTAACCATGACCAAGGGAGCCTAGTCATGTGATTAGAAATTCAAATTACCAATTTTTAGCCTAAGGGTATTTTGGTCATTTTGACAATTTTGTGGAATTATAATTTTGATTAATTAAATATTGTGCTAATCTTTTAGTTAAGCCTTAACCTAGAAGTTTAACCTAACCTAGATTAGTCTTGAGGTTAGAATCATGATTAGAATATTCCTACTAAGTGCCAAGGTTAGTAATATCTAGATATTCCTAGGTAGGATATTTTCCTTTTAAGATATTTGTGAAAAGAAGCCTTGAACCAATAGGAAGGCTTGGAATTGGGTGGAGGAACCTCAACCACTCATCTAAAACCCTAACCCTAATCTTTCAACAGCCATACAAGCCCTCCCCCCTCCTATAAGTATCACACTAAGAAGCCTTTGCCTATTTTTTAAAGACCTAGAAGAACCCTACTTTGTTCTTCCCTAAACTTCTCCCAATTAATCCAAATTGAGCCCAAATTGAGTCAAATCAATTGCATCATCATCCCCAACATTAGAGGAGACTTGTGGAGGCTTGCTAGCAAGGTTGGAGGACGCTTGAACCGTAGCAAATCAAGGAAGACGTCGAGTCGAGGTTCTTTACATTGAGTTTGAACACTCAATAGGTAAAACCCTACAAACCCTATTAAATTCCCGATTTCTTCCCATAGATGCTTTCATTTAGGGTTCCCCTAGGTGTAGCCCAAGTTTGGTAGGAAATCGTATCCATTTCGTGTCTGTATCGGACACGTATCGGTGTATTTAAATGCGTGTTCGATAAAATGTCACATAGAAATAGATTTTAGTATTTTGTAAAACTAAGTATACATTTGTGTAGCCCTTGGCATACTGATCACGAATCTATCACACTGAGCACGTTTTAGAGCCGTGTTCGTGTCCAAAATGGACACGAACACGCTGCACGACATTATGGTCGAGTGCCCTGCTGCTTGATCACGTTTTCCTCCGTGTCTGTGTCACTTAGACACGTGCAATTCGACACACAGCTAGGGGACATGACTGACATGTCATTCCCCAAGTTTCGTGTCAATTGATAACGTATCGGACACGATATTCGAAGTGCACTAATTTTGTACACAGACACAGCACGCGCGTACGAGCCACTGATACGCGCTTCATGTGTGGACATGCGACCTCGTGGACACTATATAGGTACCTAGACACCTACCCCTATACCTAGACTACCTCTGGACATGAGCACGAGGCTCGAGGGTCGACACACGAGTCCCTGGGACGCTTTGCACCTCTACACGAGGCTGTATGTGCTGTATTTTTGATACTCTGTGTAATTCATGTTTTGGACACATCGTGTCCACTTTTGTGGACATAACACGACTTATGTAACTATATTAATATGTGATTGTTTAGTATACATACATGTCTGTGATTACCTGCATATGTGATTAGGGTCGAGAATTGTTGGGTTTTGCATAAAATTTAGATTCGAATATGGGGAATTCCCATATTCCTGATACTTAGAAACTGTCAATGTTATACTAATCCTAAACTGTCTTTGTTCTCTAATTCCCTGGGAATTATTGCACAGATTTACACAAAATAACCAACCTACTGCTACACAGGTTTTTTCTGAGATTGCTACACTGATTTCCTATTCCTGTACACACACAACACTCTACTAAAACCTGTGAACACTTGACACATGGACGCTGTTTTCATACACTGTTTAGTATTCCCTGAAAACTGTCACACTTTTGACACTCACCTAAGACACATCTACACTCACATATATGTTCACACACACAGGTCCTATATGTTCACACACATCACACCACTGCACTGGAAAACTGAGATTGGTTAAAACTGAGTTTTATTGGAAACTTATTGATGAATTTGATTGGTTGAATGTAAATTCCTGAGTTTATATTAGAGTGAGGGTTCAATTAGGAAAGAGAAATGTTGGTTGTGTGATGTGTATCCTAATATGGAGATGTTAGTATCAAATATGTTAGTATATACTTGAGTGTCTTTGGAAGGGAACCTGTGAGCAGTAGTAGATGTATGCTACTTGGGTATGTCTTGTGTTTAGGGACATGATATTGATTATGTACTCCTCTTGCACAGGGACCAGTGAGAGAGAGAGGGTTCAGTTGGTGAGGGTGTTCACAGAGTGTAAGGGATCATGTGTTTAGAGTGAGTGGCCGCAGGAATTGAGTTCAGTCCATACTGAACTATTAGTGCCCTTACTCACCCATTCCAGTTTCTCCCTTTCTTGGTATCTTAGGTATAACCATGGTATATGTAGGGTGTGCCATTAGTAGTAGAGGGGTTGTTATATACTCTATAGGATTAATATAGCTATGTACATATATAGGGTTGGTTAGAGTCTTAGTATCATATTTTATAGTCCAGAGTAATTGTGCAAGGGTAGTTAGTAGTAGTTGAGGGTATGGCTTTAGCCTAGGTATTGGGAGTTCCTTAGCAATGCTAAGGTAAGTGGGGTAACACATGTATTATAGGGATATGTATGTATGTAATGTAGTATATATATATATATATATATATATATATATATATATATGCAATGTATGTATAAATAGATACAAATGAAATGTATACATGAATGTATGTAATTATATTTGTACCTATAGGGATATAGGCCTAGTGTATAGGGTGACCCTATTGGTTGTTTAGACTTGAGTTGACTGGCCCTAGACCTAGTTTGACTAGATGTTGACTTGGGTTGACCCGGAGTTGACCAAGTTTGACTTTGACCTAGATTGACCTAGAATCATATAGTTTGCATTGTATACTTCATTTACCTTATTTTAAACACATTATAACCTGTACTGCTCTATTTAGGACATTGTGACTCCGGTGCAGACATCTGATATTACACTACTCTTTCATAGTATCAGGCGAGTACATTCTCTGATAGTTCTCTTGTAAGTTACCTTCTCGTTTTTCTAGTTCTATAAATATTTTCTTGATACTTCAATCAATGTTTATAGCAACTAATTTATGTTGTATTTGGATCAACATTGTTGGGCCTCTCAGTCCAGCCCATCATAGGAATTGGTAAACCCTTAAATTTCCATATTCATTTCAGGAAAGGGGTTTTAAAACAAATTCAAATTCTCTCTCTAACGGTTCCTTCCCTTTTCTCTAACCGACTGTCAGAGGGAGGACAGTGGGTTTTTCCGCCAAATCGATGGCCAAAATCCTACGCTACACAGCCTATATAAGTCTCATATTCCTTCTTTTCCTTCTTACCATCAGCAATTTTCCATTTCTCCCAACTCTGTTCTTTTCTTCTTCTATTTTCCAATCTCCGTTCAATTTTGGGTCAGCCATGGCAACCACCAAGTTTCTAAAGCCCTGAGTTGAATCGAAGTAGGAAGAAGACTGATCATTGGAGATGCGAAGAATTTTCCTGGATGCTCACCAATTCGACATCTTCTTTTACTGATCGTCAATTTCATCAGATCAGCTGAATTTTGGTATAATCGTTCG